>VNJO01005205.1:0-17214 GCA_008042535.1 Drosophila tani | reverse complement strand
TACGATGCCTAAAATTCGATGTCAGATTTTTCAACGTGTTTGAAATTGGTTAAGTAAATCAGTTAGGGATTCTAGCGAAATCTTAGCTGGGAAACCTTGAAGTGGGGATGCCTTCTTTTTGAGCATTGTTCTGTCTTGAAATTCTTCTGCCAGTAAGAAGACTGGCAAACATTATACCCTCGTATTAACAGAGTACCTCGTACCTCACGGCGAATAGCCCTAAGTCACAGAAGCCCACAACCGAGGAAGGACTTCAAAAGGACAGCGAGGGAAAAGCGGAGGCTCTGGCTTTTAGGACTCGCGAATTAAATTAACCTGAGAAATCCGAAACTAACGCCCCCCGAAACATGCTAACGAATGTCGCACCGCAAGTGCTTCGAATTAAACCACAAAACTGCCGGCGACACATCAGAAGGCAGAAGGAAAGCCATTAAAATAGGCGGATAACAATGGCCGGGGAATGGGACGCAAACAGACAGCGAGATTGCGCTCCGCAATTATAGCAACAATAATCATACGCCCCGTTGCACATCGACATGGCCAAATCTATTAGAGATAGCGACATAGAGAGGGAGCACGGGAGCGGGAACGGTATTTTTCGGGACGATTTCTCGTTTAGTTTTATAATTACCATTTTATGCGGTTTATATTTACACATAGACACAGGCGCTGTGAGCTTTTTACCAGCGTTTCGGCAAATATTAACATTTTGCCGCAACGATAAGCGAAAACTTTTCGGTGCGTCCTTCCTCCCCAGCCAGGATCCTCCGGCTCCTGCAAGTGCGTGTGTGTGGGTATGGGTGGGTGTTGCCTGACGGCGCATTATTATAGAAATGTTTGGAAAAAACTTTGCATTGCCATCGGGGACGGGGACGGAGATGGAGGAGCGAAGGCAATCTAAAGCCAAAACACGCTGCCAATGCCGAAAAGTTGGCTGTGTAAAACTTTAATTACAACTACGAGTATTTGGCAAATCTCCCTCCTCGCTGCGATAAATGAAAACTTTGCCTATTTACATGTGTAGACATTAGATAATAACATATTTGGAATACTCGGCTGACATAGAGCAATTACTTGCGAATATTACTTGCCAAGTGTGGCTAGATCAAAGGCAAGCTGCTCACATATTCATTTGTTTATTTCACCCATGCTCTTGACTCTTGACACAAGTGCCAGCTACTGGCATGAGATGTGGCAGTATTTAATTAATTTTGCTGAAATCATTACCAGCAAGGGGGGAGTCCGCACGGATTATGAATATAATATGTGCGGGCAGGCCCATTAAACGTTTAATTAATTAACTGGGAGAAATGTGAATATGAAACCTTATGCAACCCGGAACTGAGCTTGATCTAAATATTTATATTGATAGAATTTAGAGTTATTTAATTTTTTCCTGACTCAAAATCAACTCACATTCTTGTCGTTGCCATAAATCACTTATTGTTAGGATCCTTCTCAGTATTTTTTTTTGTTCGCTCCATCTTTGCTAATTAATTCAACAAAACTTACAGTCCAACTTTTCGGCATCTTATAAATTTTAAAATCCTTAACTGCTGCGCTTTCCCTCTCTGGCAGGCAGGCAGACTGTCTCGCTCCCTCACTCGCCTTTAATGGCTTGTTGCTAATCGAATTTCATGGCATTTCTCGGGTTTTCCTTGGCCTCTGTCAGAGTCCTTTTCCCAGCACTGCCTCGCCATGACAGTTTAGCCGGAGTAGTTTACATATTTCCCACTCCTGGCCCGCCACTCCGGTCGGAAATCCATTTAGCGTAACTCAACACTTAAGCTGAAGCTGGAAAGGCTCTCGCCTTTTTTCGCGCAGTTTTTTCTATCATTCCTAATATAAACTTACAGTCAGCTGACAGCTTTTTTAATTTATTTCATTAAAAATTTGCGCACAAAACTTTTTCAATTCGCATGCAAAGCGACAGCGATTTAGTTTCAGCTGATCTCCTGCAGTTGATTAGTTGTGCATTTTGGGCTGATTAAATCGCATTAACAGCTAAAGCCGCACCCGTATGGCCTCTCGGGGGGGTAAGGGACTTCAAAAGCACAACAACTCATCGAGATTATTGAAAACCGAGAGTGGTTCGGAGTGCCTGGGTGTGTGTGAGCGGGGCAAATAAACAAACTCGAGAGAAATCTGCACACTTGACTTTTCCCACAATTCCCGCAGGCATCCATCCCACCGCCGCCCACTTGCCACTACCCTCTTGCGAGCGAACTCCCGAACCCCCACCTTTTTTTGCCAACTCAATTAAATCTTATCACATGAAAGGCGGGTGAAAAAACGGGGACTGGGGGTCTGGGGGACTGGGGATGCCTCCCCATCTGCTCCTGCAGCAACACAAATATCAAACAAACTAATGTCAGTTGTCATAATAAAGCGCAAATACTTTTGATGCCACTTGCTCACATCCACGCGCTTTTCTTTTTCCCAGCGAACTAGGGGCGGTTGGGATGTTGGGGGCGGGGCGAAAAGAGGGGGAGGGGGGGGAGGTTGTACATACATATAAAGTGAAAAGCAAACAGCTGCGCAATTTAACGTCGAAAGTAGAGCCAAGGGCATATAGCCGGGCCAAGAGAAAGAAGGCAAACACAACAGACAGCGAGACAGACAAACAAATATACGGCAAATATATGTACAGCAGCGGTCAAAAAAGTAGCATTAAATGTACCGTATTGAATAGGTTAAGTCTTGTCAATTTTACAGATTTAGAATTCGGAAATTTCCAAACTTATTTTCAATAAATTAACAAAAGAAATATATTGTTTAATGCTTAAAAATATATACACTGCATAAATATATGTTTGATTTATATTCCATATACCTGCCTCCTAAAATTGGGTGGCTGTAAGCCATTTTCTGATTCATTTTTATTTTTGCCACATGCTCGAACTTATAGAGAGAATTTCAAGGAAAGCAAAATATTGACTATTATATTAGTTACAATATTAATTTCTTCAAAAATATTAGTAGAAACTACGGTTTTAAACAGTCAAAAAATGTGATATAGTATTAGATTTACATATATTTTTATAGGACTGTAAAATAATTACTTTTATTTAACGCTAGAGGGTGCCAGAAAAGCTGTAAAGGTTTGGCGCGTTCGTTCTTTAATTGCCCGTAAAATGATAAGTCTTTTAAATATCAAGAGCTTTTAGAACCAAATTTATTATAGTTGCGGTTAGTAGGACATACAATTAAATACAAGAAAAGGTTAGTAATTCCCAGAACTACTTCCTTCACCGCAATGGTTTGCGCGGATACGTATGTCTGCGTATGAGACATTGCCACCGTGACTGTTGCTGCTCGCTGCCTGCCTTGTTCATACATATTTATAATAACTTTAATTAAGATTTTACAAGTAGATTATTTCTTAATAACAAACACAACACAACAGCCAGATAACACGGCCGCAGCTCCAAGGACTTGCAAAAGGCACAGCTGGCACTGATTCCCGGCACTTTGTTGTCTTAGTGGCCGCCTTGTGCCTGCTTCGATTGAATCCAAATTTTATTAATTAGCTCGAATTGAAGTGGCGCTCAAAGGCAAATTTTCATGAATAATTTAGCAGGATTCTCGCAGCAGCGATAATAAATTTGCATTAAAGCCAGGCCCAGGCCAGGACCCCGGGTGGGCCAAGCGGGGCCTCTTATTAACTCACCGTTCACTGGGCGAGCCCCCGACGGAAAATTCCCCACAACAAAGAGGACTAATTTCATTATGGCCAGCAAATCACATGTACATAATTTTTTTAGCATTTAGCCACAGCTGACTGGGGACCGCCGGAGGAAACCTTGGCAGCCTTCCGAGCGTTCCGGCGCATGTGTGTGGCTAAGGACTCCGGTTGCAGCCATGTCCTTCAGGCAGTTAGCACCGGCACTTAAAAATTAATTAGAGAACTTATAAACAAGTGCAGCATGTGCAAACTAACTCGAGCGGCAAATCAAACGCACTTGACGACGACGATGTCGGATGTCGGCTGCAGGCGGCAGGCGGCAGGCTGCAGGATGTAGGATGCAGGATGTCGGAACTCCGAGGATACCGGGGCCGACAGGTGCTCCCTTACCTGGGGCCCAGCTATTCGTGATTCTCGCACCTTGCCCGCCACAACATTTGGCGCGTTTACTTAATGAACACCGTTTGTGTGTAATTATGCATTAAGCCAGGCGGCTTCCACTTTGCATGGCCAGAAGTTGGGCCTGCCTCTCGAAGGCGGCTTGAAAAAATGGTGTGGAGCATTCTTTGCGGCTCCACGACAGCATAAAATTTTAATTAGTTTGGCCCCGGGAGACAACCGGCGCCTCACACTCGGCTCTGTCACTTTGGCAAGTGGTTAACCCTCTAATGCGTGACTCCCTGGCAACCGATTTCAATTTGTGGTCAATTCGAGCCACTTTGCAACATGTGACTGCACACAAAAAGTGGAAATCGGTCTAGGAAATTTTATGTATTTAAATTATTACTAGAGTTGGACTAATAATATTTGTAAGTATGCGACACTCGTGTTTGATTCGCCTGCGTGGATTTTTAATTTCTTAGATTATGCGATTTATGTTTGGGATTAAATATCAATACAGTTAATAAAAACAATGTAAGAAAATTTGGTTTAATCATTACATCTTCTAAGGAGCATATCTTATTATTGTTGAGGTTTAGAAAAGAGGTTATCAAATGTAGTTAATTGAACGGAATGCTTTTTGTTAATCATTCATCATAAAATATGTAAACATCCTGTTCAAAGGGTTTTTACCAACTTTCACTTGAACTGTCAGTTCTCTTCTCCCGAACCAATAATGTCATTAATGCTTCGCCTCCATGGACTAATGGGTAAGCGGTCGCACGAGTTCAATTCCTAGTTGATGCAATCGAAGTGCTAAAAATGAGGGAATGATTAAAGAAAACTTTTTATTTATGGAATTAAACTTGAATTTAATAATGTAGAGTAAATAAAATATTCTCACAATTCCTTTATGGTACTCTGCTCATTTATTCCGGATTCTTTTTTTCTAGGTTCGTATTATGTATAATTATGTTAGGAAATGTTGAAAATAATTCAGAGTTTTAAGTAAATTGCAATTAAAGGTAGGCTACAATTTGTTTCTAGTTACAAATAAAAACCGAATAATAAACACATCTTCTAATAAAGAAATCTTATTATAAGTAACGTTATTATTATTGTTAATCCGTCATCATTAAATACATTCACATGCTATATAAAGGGTTTCTACCAACTTTCACTGAGCTTCCACATCCCTTCTCCCAATCCATTAATGCCATCCAGGTGGACCCCTTTTGAGGGCTATCAACTTCTCGAGCATCCGGCAGCATTGACGACGCATGTTGTTAGTAAAACAAAATGTCCGACAATTAATTTGCGATAACATGTAATCGTGGTAAGTTAAGTAGTTTTGTTTGTAATGCCGCTCCGTGACAGCGGTGGCTAGAGGGCGAACAGGGGGAGCAGGAACAGGAATCGCTGGAATGGCAAGGACAACGTTCGCATTGATGACAGTGACTGGGACATGGACAGAGACATGGACATGGACGCAGGCTTCACGTCTAATGAAATTGTTGTCAGTCGCTCGAGTGCTTTGGGCGGTGGGAGGATGTCTCCGCACTGGCACTTGCCACGCCCTAAACTATAGCATTCGACCAGATGTGTATACACATCGGGGCATTCAAACATATATATATATGCAGTGTATTGTCTCTCGATTGCTGTTGTCATGCCAATTATTTAATTTGTTCCAAGGCAGCATGCGCAACAAAAACACACTTTATGCCTGGCTGGCACTTGGAAATGTGATTAGTGAATCGCTGGCCTGTGTTTCGGCATTGTTTAAATGCTTATTGTCATTTTTTATCCGAATTTATGTTGGCTTCGGGCTAATTTGCTCGCAATCTTTTTTCACAGTCCCATTATCCAGTTCTTTTTATTAGTAGGAGTCCCTGTTTTTGAGTAATTTTTTATGTGAATTATTTCACAGATATTTCCGGAATACATTTACGATTTACCCACACACGCACAAACACACAGTTTATTTATTAATAATTCAGCAAATCCGCACACCGAACTGCATAACTAATAAACCCGCCAAGCAAAACAACTGGCAAACAAACTACGGATTGAACCAGTCTTCGCACAGCCCTCCACACACCGAACAAGATGGCCAAAAATAATAAATAACCAAAACCTTGTAAACATGCGCATAATCCGGCAGGACTGAGGCCAAATGCGGAATAAAAATCACACACAGAGCCCGGAACGGGACGGAACAGGGCACAGGGACCTCTGTGAGTCCCCCGGCCGGGATACTTTTAATCCTCGACATACAATCGACACATTAATTTATCACTCCGAAGCCAAGCTGGAACGTAGGCCAAACAAAAACAAACAGAAAGCCTTTCAATTAATTCCAGGGCACACAGAGGGAAATCCCACCGCTCGCCGGGGGTTCGAGTTCGGGTTAGGGTACGAGTGCAGGTTCGATATAGAGAGAGAACACTATAAATACTTTATCCTCGACCGTCGACTGTCGTCTGTCCACCGGCGACTGCCGAATATTTTGGCATTTCTGGCATTTGGCATATTGACTTATGAGCGCTGATTTGTAAGCAGATTCTAGCGCCTTGAGCTTGTAATTAATTCATGTCCAGTTTTTTCTCCGCCATTTGTCTTGCCTTTGGGAAAAATATCCAGTGAGAGGGAGACACCGGGGACACAGTAACTCATCTGGGTGAGTGCATTTTTGGCAGGCACTCAGCGAGTGCATTTTCCCAGGGCTCCAAGGCTGGGAGAAAGATTCCACATCCTTGCCAGCGACACTTTTGCGGTCTGCAAGTGTTTTAAAGGCGCCAAGTAAATGGCAAAAGTAATTACCACCGAGCTCTGTCCCTAAGTGAGTGGCAAATTTGGCAAGGTGAATGACCAAAGTGTGAAATCTGAATTTACACTGCAACAGCTCTTAAAATATGTCCTTTAATGGAGGTCTCTAAGGTATCATCTCATACCCTACTAATATCGTAATTATAGAGCAACTGAATATACGTAATTAAATATGTTCAACCTTGATCTTAAACAGGTATTTTTCCATACCAAATGTAATACTTTTATAAATGCAAATTTATACAAAAAGAAAAACTTTGGCAGTAATATTATAATTATTACCATATCATATTATTACAATAATTAAAGATTTGTCTAGCATTTATTAAATATCTACTATTATGTAATGTTTAGAATTTAGGTTTAGCATTTATAGAAGAATTTATTAAATAATTATGCAAAGTGAATTTTCTCTTTCTGTGTTTCAATTCCAATGTTCCAATATGATGCATAAATGTGAGAAATAACAAACAAAGTAATACAATGGTCACTGTGCGGGTGACCCCGAAATATAAAGACATACACAAAATAAAAATCTATAAAGAAATCGAGAAAATAACACACAACCGACTAAACAATATAAAATAATTGTTATTACGCATAATTCAAAATACATCAATATGTAGCTCACATCGGAAAGTAAGCGTTAAACTATTACATTTTGATCCTTCGAGCCGAATCAAAATTATTTGATTAGAAATGTAACCACAAAATCGTATGTCTCTAGATACCAGTGAATTCAAGAATGCATTTAGATCGCCTTTCAAAAGATCCAGATTAACTTATTAAGGAATGCATTTATATCGCCTTTATTTATATTTTTAATAACTTAATATTCACAACAATTTTAATTCCCCGATTTCAAATTACAAAATATAATATTATATAATAAATTCCCTTAAAAAGCGTAAAATATATTTTGGGGACATGTCAATTCGGTTGTAATATATCCTTCGGTTCATTCCCCCGGACTCGTGCAGCTGGAATGACGAGCGGCAAAGGAAATGTTCGACTGACTGACTAAACTATCCGATGGATACACTCTGCCTTATTGTACATATGCAAATGCCCGGGGCCTCGAGGCTGGATGGCGGGATGTAAAGGCAGGGGGAGGCCGGCTGAGGCGGAGGCGGAGGCGGGGAAAAGGACGAGCAGCCGCAAAGGATGTGGTAAGTAAATACTAAATTTAGTTGGCTTTGCCACACAACCGCAGCGACATTTCCTCTTGGCAAGGCGTCGACATCATCCTTTCTTCTGTCTCTCCGCATCCTGGCCCACTCCATCGCCCTTCTTCCCACCTCGACTTCAATTGTATGCACTCCGACTTGCCCCCGGCTGCTCTGCTCAGCTCGGCGCCCTTCCTTCCCCTCTCTGCGGATTGCTCTGCATAAGAAAATTATGCAAAATAGTAGCAAAGTTTCAATTTCCTCCGAAAAAAAAGGGGGAAGGATGATGGAAATGCCAAAAGGAGAGACGAGCTGAAATGCTGAAAGAAATAAAGAAAATGCAAAGTACAAAATTGTGGTCTCGTATAAATAAGCGTAACTTATGAAAAGTTATGAAAAACTTCTTGCCTTTTACAAGCAATACGTAATTTGGGAATGTGTATATGGGGAGTTGCTCGACGACGAAGATCTGTGAAGAACTTTGGCAGAACAGTTTTCGCCTTTTGTGCGTGGCTCCCGAACATGGCAGTGAGGGGGTGATATTGAAAATTACGCTTTTCGGGAGGCATTTTCGTAACGAATTTAAAGTTATAATGGGTCGAAGGTGCCGCAAAGTAATCATAAAGTGGCGACTAGAAGTAGAAGTTCCGCCCTCGATGCCTTTTCAATAGCTCAGCGAGGTATGAATCCAAATTAAATGTAGAAAAAATCTCCCCAAAGAAACCTTGCATCATTAAAACATTGTAAATTCAAGAATTGCATTTTCCTATATATCTAGAAGGATTCGCCTCGGTGCAACAATGGGAAAGCGATCGGTCCTTGAATGCTGACGGGGTACATGTATAAAGCTTCAAAAACTCACACGTCTTACATTTTGATCCTTCGAGCCGGATCAAAATTATTTGGTTACAAATGTAACCGAAAATATGAACAGAGCCTAAAAATCGTATGTCTCCAGGTGCCAGTGAATCATTTGAGTGAATGCATTCAGATCGCCTTTCACATATGTATTTAAAGTGCTACAAAAAGATCAAGACTAACTCATTAAGGAAAATGTCTCAGTAGAAATTGTCTTTCTGGAACACTTTAAGATTTTCAAGTAATTTAAGGACTTAAAGCGGCCCTGATCAAGTTTCCACATCAATGAACCCTCGCTCACGAGCACGAAACACAAATGTTTGCCCAAGATTGTGCGAAAGTATCTTCCCCATTTATGCATATGCATAGGCGGCTCCATTATAAAGGCAATAACCCCACGACAAGCCCGTCGAGCAAAAGATAGTTTATAGTTTTAATTTTTCCCAATTTTGCAGGCGCCCCCAGCTACACCCACTCACAGACACTGACTGTGTAGATGGTAGAAAAAATTTGCATGCCACATAAGACAATTGCCTGTCAAGCGTCTTTAGCAGGACGAAGATGTCTCCGGGCAGCCAGAAAAGGGTTTTTGGGCTGCTATTTGATTAGGCCAAAAGCTTGTTAAGAAAATTTGACTGCCAAGTTGAGTGGCTGCTCCCTTTGACTCCGTCCCCGTCACCGACTCCGACTCGGAAAATGTCTCTGCTCCTGATCCTGTCTTGCAGCATAATTTGCATATAGTTCTGCCATATTTTCGCATCGGGTTTTTTCTTGTTGCTGCGCAAATTTAGTTAAAATTTAAGTTTAAGTTGTACGTTTTGCCAGCCACACGGTTCGTTGGCTCCGAAATTGTAATGGCAGAGAGAGAGAGCGGAATGAGGAATAAGGAATGCGGAATGGCAGCAGCATAAGAAAATTGAAAACTATTTTGAGTGCTAACGAAGGTAAATATTGTTTCATTATGCAGCATTTCCCTTTGGCCGGCAAATTGTTGCATAACGTTCGTTGCACAGCGAAATTGCGAGCTGAAAGTGTTTATCTGCCTGGGCAAGACGTGTGCTGCCGGGACGGGCATGGGCATTGTCTAAATAAAATGTACGCACACACGTTGTAATAAGTCTTTGTTATGCATTTAATTGCCCTACACAGCTGCAACGTGCGAAAGATTGAAGGGATTTTATTATTTATACAATTTTTTTGTTGTGGCCGTTGTCGGAACTTTGGCCGCAGCGGCGGTTGGGGCTGGGCTGGGCTTTTTTGTCAAAAATAAATGCAATTAAAAGTTTCAATTAAAATTAACAACGGCGGCCAGGGAGTAGCGCATTTAACAGAGTAAACATTATGCAATTATAAATAATTGAAGTGCTAAAGTCACGCACATTGCCTGTTTGATTTTTAACGGCCACACACGCAGGCACACACGCATTGTGCGTATCTCATTGTTTAATGATATTAAATCCAAAACAAACACTGCGCATATATCGACGCTGCTCGGTTTGTTTGCTCAACGCTCCGTCACACGGGGCGGATGATTAATGAGCTTCATTTACGTGATGGTCAATTTAAAATAATTAGCCAATTCTAAGTTCCCTTGTCAAACAGCACTTTATTGACCCATCGAACTGCTGCTGCTCCCGCCTTGTTCTAATTTTCTGCCCTCAAAGTTTATGCGTCCAATATGGCCGGCTATCAGCGACCAGCGACCAGTCCCAACAACCAAAACATTTTAAATGTCAATTTATAAGTGACAATTGGACCAGACTCCACCCCAGCTATGTTCCTTTCCCTGGGCCCCTGGTTCCTGCGTTGCCCGAAGCATGTGCTAACAGTTTTTGTGGGGTAATATAATATGCACAGCATGGCTTATAATAATAAAAGCGCCAGCAGGGCCTGCAGCACCCAGCGACCAGCCCGATCGGCCAGATATGCCATCTATAGCCGAACGAATGCCCGAGCGCAGCAGCATTGACAGCTCGCGGCTGTCATACGCGTGATTGTCCCTTTGAAATATGAGGAGCTCTTTTCAATAACAGTAACCGTCGATTCCCCCGAGGAACCGTGGTTTAAGCCTATAAATACTTTAAAAAAATCCACATTAAATATTAAAAAAGTAAGCACAGTAGGGTAATATTGAAAGCGTTCTTTCGGGATAAGGTCCATCTAATTTAGCTTACTAAACTTAATAAACTGTATGTCTTATTTGGTTTTATACGTATTTTCCTTATCAGTTACTTTTGAGGAACATGAATTTTAACAAATTATAAGAACGGGTTACTTAAGTCCATATATCATTATCTATTTACTCGAATACATGCATTCATATTTACAGATAAATATATACTATAAACCCAGTAAATGTATCACTATTAAAAGGCCTGTTTTTTGACGGACAATCAACCAGCAGCTAAAATACTTTGACCCAAAAATAGAAGAAATACACCAGAAATTAGGTTAATTTTCAAAACAGTGTACTTTGGTTGTGTTTGTTAAAACACCGATATTATACCTTAATTGTTTTTAAAATTTGTTTCGTCATTTCTCTGCCATAACTTTTGTCAAATACTGTTTAAAATATTCTAAGTTAACTGCATTTCAATTTCATCAAGATTTAACTTTCTTTCCGATTTCACGGAATAACGTTTTTAGCTTTAATACGTCACGTCAAATGCCTGAATCCGAAGATGTGGACGACCTTGCTTAATAATAAGGGAGTACTTACTTCTAAGAACTTGACGGATACTTGGAGAAAAAATTAGTAGATACTAAATAGGATGACAATTGCTCGAACATTTGATTTAAATTTAATGTTTAAGCCCTAACAAAAAATTATAATTTCTTTAATATTATTTTGACTAGAAGATTGTTATGTTATAAGATAAGTGAAGTATATTATCTATCTAATCTTGAACAATGCCAAAATGTAAACCTAATTGTCTACATCATTTCAAAAGTATCAGATGCTGGAACCACTGTGCCTTGCTGCAGCTGTCTCAGCTGACTACACTATGCTACACACGCATTCTTCCCGGTCTCGTGCTGCGAGGTCAAATACAATAAAGGGCAACGGCTAGGGACAGCGTTGAGCATTCGGAGAATCAGAGTTATGTTCGCATTTATTATGCCGCAGCCGTCGCCGCTGTGGTCGCCATCCCCAGTCCATGCCCATCCGGATGCCAGATTCCAGATTCCGACCCCGAACCGAACTGGGGCTCGAACCCGACCCGATGCCGTGGACACCCCGGGCCCGAAAGCCGGCTCGAATGTTTCGTTTGTAAATTAACTTTACAGCTCGCGGCGGAACGCATTTTTTAACGCCGGGTTCGGTTTTCTTTTTGTTCTCTGCCGCTTTATATTTTGTATACTTTTTCCAACTGAGTTTTGTCCGCGTATCAAATGCAACGCATGCGTCGTCGTCCCGCCCTGCTTCCGTCTTCGTCGGCGGCGAAGAACACAAAATTTTTTTAAATTAAAAAAGTTTTCCAGTTGCCATTCGGCACGTACCAATACGCAGCGACAAACGGCAGTCGGATATATGTATAGATTCCCGCTCCGCCCGCACATCGGCGCTGGTAATAAATGCGACAGAGCTTCAGCATGCATAGCATGTCCATTTCCACGGAACTCATTCCCTCCCGACATTTTCAAATTTTCCCTTTACAGTTTTGCTTTATTCCTGTCAATTTCTGCAGCCGCAGCAGCGGAAGATTGAGAGTGGAACGAGTCGTCGTAATATTTCCGCGTTTTGGGTTAAGACATTAGCTGAATATATTGCTTTCTTAGCACAATTTAGAGTTTCTCTAACGAACAAAAAGGGATTGTTACTTTGATTGGCCCCGGACTCTGATTGGCGAAATGATTCCTTCGCCGAACTCATTATTATTTTTTTCGAGTTGACTTGGCGGCGGATTGAATACGACAACAAATATTTATGTGCAACCTTTTGAAGGTCACAAATGGAATTTCACTGCCAGAGAGAGTCGCTCCTTCAGCGAGTCAGTTAGCCAGTTCGTCAGTCAGTCAGTCACTCCGGCAGTCCATCACTCATTCAGTCAGTTCAGGCAGTCAGTCAACGCCTAAAGTTTTATTACTTTTGGTGCTGTCAACAGTGTTTGTTGGCTCTTTGGTTGGCAGCCTTGGGCCAGGAAATAGATGTATAAAACGCACTGAATATTATGTGCCATAGTTGCCAGGCAGCTGAGGAGGAAGGATGCTGCTCCGTTGCCAGTGCCACTGCCACTGCTTACTGCTCGCTTACTGCTTATTTTTTAATATTTGAGCAAGGGCTACATGTCGTATGCGCAATGCCAGGCAACGGGGCGGATGATACTCGTGCTCCAGTGTTGCTTGTTGTGCCCAGACAGAGTCGGGCAAATATTTAATCTCTGTACGTCATTTGCCCGGCAATGATAATGCGCCCGATGTTTGCATTTGCTCGGCTGGTTGATGGTTGTTGGTTGTCTGTTGGTTGCCGCTTGTTGGTTGTTGGCTGTTGGCTGGTTGGCTGGTTGGCTGCCTGGCAAAGCGAGCCATGTTTGGTCTGTGGCAAACTCCAGTTAATATGCCACACACTGTTTGCCCATCGGCATTATTATTTTGTGTGTGATCTTGCCCCTGCTGCGCCCTCCTTGCGCCTTGCACCGCCCCTTTTGCAATTCAACTTTTGGCAAACGCACTTCATTATTAACTCGGTCACCGCCTCCTCCGCTCGAGTACTAGTCAAATTTTTATCAATTTCCCCAGCAGCAAATGAAGTCCTCTCGAAAAACCATCTGCATACATACATCCACATACTCGAGAGCTAGCAGCGAGTATGCAAAAATCTAAACTACCCCGTGCCCCGAGCGTTGACTACTTAAGAAAATTGTTTGCCAACTTTGAACGAAAAATTTGACTGCCTGCCCTTGCGAGGCGACTGCCGCCTGTGTGTAATTCCCTGTGTGTGCGTGTGTAATAATATTCAAATTGGCAAAATCCATTATGATCGCAAATATTATTTCAACAGCCAGCAGCCCGACCAGCCCGAGCAGAGCGAACCGACGGAAAAACTGTTAATGCTCAACGCACTGCAATTGTGGTCGCTTCAAGTGTTAGACAGATAGAGAACGAGATAGAATCGTAGATAGATTTTTGGATGCAGATAGAGATAGAGAAAGAGACAGGGATAGAGGAAGTGAGAGAAAAATACACAGTGGGAGCAAGAGCAAGAGCAAGAGAAAGACAAAGCCTTCGTCTGGAGAGCGAAAGAATAAAAAAGTTACTTGCAAAGGCTGATGCTACAGTCGTGCCTCCCCTCCATACAAAAAATCGATTTATAATGCCTCTCTAAAATATTTCTAATATCATAGTCCAGCACACCATCCATCGCTCCACGGCTTATATTATTTTTTACTAGATGTTTCGGGGTTAATTTATTATAGGGTCAAGAAAGGAAGTACCCAAGCAGGAAGAAGTAGCTTCTATGGCAGCTATATGATATAGTTGTCCGGTCTTAATGAAATTAAAATCGTAATTCTAAGCCCGTTTAAAACCATTATATCTCGAAAAGATATAAGTAAAATTTTGTTTATATTAATTTCGGTACATTTCTATGGCAGCTATAGGATATAGCTTGTTTTTAAGTCATTGCTATTTTCTGCCAAATTTTAGAAGACTTTAGCCATAATTTTTCTCATATCAAGCCATAGAACTCCCACTCCCATACAGTTACAATGTTGCCAATAGTGCGGATAACTTGCCCACATCTTGCAAATACTTTTAACTCCAAACATATATTTATTTTAAAGTTTAGTTAGGCAATCTTCTAAAGGGTAAAAGTAATTTTTTAATCAAAACAGCATTACTGCAATTAAGGTCGTTGTAATAAGCGAAATAAGTAGACTATATTTTTGGTTCCCAAGGAATTTCGTTTACTAAAATTAAAATTGTCCTCTGTTCCCCTTGCACCATAGCCATTCTCCACTGTATCTTCATACCCATCTGCATAGCCAAAATGTACAACCAACAAAAATGGGTTAAAAGTGTTGACAGTCAGACAAAGCGCAAATTATACACTCCACTGACGTATTTGTCTGTCTGTATGTCAGAGCTTGCTGGTGGGCGTTGGGCGATGGGCGAGGGGCGTGGCATTGACTGGCGATAGTTACAAAGTAAAGTCCTCTTTTTTCGGTGGCAGGCTGTTGAAATATTTGCACACTATATTGGCAATTGAGTTAACATAAAGATTGAGCAAATATCGCTGGCGAAGGAAATGCATTAATGGGTCAGCGATAAGGGAAGATGGCTGCGGAAATAAATATTCGCAAAAAATACTAGTAAATGAAAGGGACCAGTGCGGGGGCAAGCGAAATTATGTAAATTTAATCAAAATAAGTAGCAGCAGACGCGGATTGTCAGGGCAGCGGCTAAAAGCGGCTTATAACAACAGCCGTCAGTGCCAAGAGCCACAGCAACAACATCGTTGTTGGCCAGAAGACGAGGACGAGGACGAGGACGAGGACGAGGACGAGGACGAGGACGAGGAAGAGGAAGAGGAGGCAGCATAAGACCGACAACTGGAAAGTGGCAGGATAATAAGGATTCAGCATCCTGCGATGATGCTAAGTAGCCGCCGTTCCAGCCACATGCTGTCAACGCGCTAAACCCAAAATAACCAACAACAGCGGCAAGCGGACAACGCCAGCCGCCCATAAATAAGAGAAATATATATCCAGCAGGAGCGACCAGAAATTATGTGGATGTGGAATAGCGGCGGAGGAGAATAAGTCATAAAGCCACAGCCATGGAAAACAATAAAAAAATTTTAATGCCTCTTATTGTTTCGGCCAAGCTATCTAAATGCCCTCGAAAAGGTATTCTACCATCCCGGGCCATAATTTACTTTGGCACAGAAAGAGCCTGCCACGACGATTGGTGGAATGCAATTAGGGAAAGCTCAAAGAAATCATCAGTGGCAGGCTGCAGAATTTTAAAAAAGTGTGTTTATCACGTTGGATGTAAGAATATTTTACATTTAAGTTTATCTTTTTAGATACGGATTTTTCAAACTCTGCGAACTTTGTTTGTTGTTTAAGCTTTGTTAAATAAATATTTGTCTGCTTCCTGAAATCTGTTCAAATAAAATCAGAAACTATTCGTTTTCTCTAAAATAGTTCCTTAATAAGTGAAAAATCTTTAAAAATATCTTCCGTGTTTAAATATTACTATAAAAATTGTTTTAATTTAATGAAAAATAATTGTTAGTTTTTAGACAGCCAGCAATTTCAATTTAATATGCGACTAAAAATTTGGTTCTAAAAGCTTAAAACTCGTCCAAAATAATATATGCGATCTTTGCCATTTTGCGAGTTAAATGACTTTATTAAAGATCGCATCTATTAAATGCATAAATCTTGTTGCCCCTTTCTTCGCCGCTCCTACAACTTTACCGCTGCGACCCAAAACCAAAGAAAAAAGAAGTTAATGTACAGCAAAGCATTTTTATGGCTCTGCCGCAAAAATGTTCTAATAAATGCAAACTACATTTTCACTCGCTCACTCACACACACTCGGCGCGAAACTACTTTGCCACACACTGACGCTGACACACACACACGAATACATAAAACCAAAGTGGACAGCGAAAGTGATACTCACAGCGACAGGTTGTGTTTTCTCCGCGCTCCGAAAGTTTACCCGATTTAAGCCAGTGTAGCTACGGTCGTGACCTATAAGTGCACTGTGCTTTAGTGTGAGACACTCAGGGACAGAGGTACGTACCAGGGCACTGTTCCGGCGGGGTTTCCGGGCGTATCCCCAAGTCTCTGACTGGTGAGGCTGCTGGACGGTTCGTGGACCAGGGGGGGGATCCTCTCTCGCGTCCATCGAGTGAAGGTCTTTCACCACGAAAGCCTCTCACTCGCGCACAGCATCCACAAGCTGCCACCCGCGCGTTTTTTCACTCGTCACTGTAAACAACTAGATCAGCTGTTTACAGTGTTGGACAACGCCGGGCTTCAAAGCTTAACAGCGTGCTTAACAGCGCAGTACCCCGCGCTTAACAGCACAGAGTGTTGGAAAGTGCCGATAACGCGGGCCCTGTCTGAATATTTGAAATTCAGCCCAAACTCAGGCACCTGGTTACAGGGACGGCAAAGGGCAGAAGGCCAAGGATCGGGCTAATTTCCAACCCCTCCGCCACGGCGGCGCCTATCGAAAGGGGCACTGGGGACCGAGAAGGGGCGGTATAACCCCCATCGTAAGCCAAGGGGAAATCTGTGGCCAGCGCGGGAGCCTCCCTCTAGCTAGCCAGGAAGCCTT
>VNJO01005201.1:0-87175 GCA_008042535.1 Drosophila tani | reverse complement strand
CATTAAATCATACTGTTGAAATTGAACGATTAAATAATGAAATTAAATACATGAAAGAACATCATTACAACTTGAAAGATCTGCATTTCCATCATATTTCCGGACATGCTGGATTAATGATTGCGTTAGTAATTATGATAATTTTAATAATATATTTTGTACGAAAATGTGCTGTTAGACAAAGACTAGAAGCAATAACCTTTGCCGGTCCATTGCCAGTCATATAAATGTTAACAATTGAGAATAAACAAAAATATAAAATTAATAATAAATACAGTCCACTATATCGTTGTTTTTTAAGAACAAATATATGTATTATAAGCCATTGAAAAATAAAAATTAAAAATAAAGAATATACATATTAAAGTTAAATCCATTATAAATAATGTTTGCGACGTAAATGTAAAACGTGCGCCTAATCTTGCTGGCCCTTGGCAGAATGTTCACACATGAACACGTATATATATATAAGAATTTTATGTAACCAGCAAACCGCTGCAGCACTGTACTGATAAGCATGTGTCTGCATAGATTTAAATACGTATCTCAAAAACTGTTGCTTGGGTTCATCCCTTAAATATTTGTACAGCAACTACTTATGTTTATCTTGCAGCGGAAAATCCCCGCTTGCACTTGAGAACGGCTTCCCAGCTAGAGGGACAGATGACCGTTGCGTTGGTCTTGTTAGAGATAAGATTAAACATAAGATTTTCATGTTAGCTACCTAAGCTAGGTCTTATTAAAAATAAAATCAGTTTGAATTATCAACTCAACAAATGTAGACGTTTGCTTTATTTGCAGCCTCTCTTACACTTTCTCAATTTTTTAAAATTTATTTAATTTCTTTCTAAAAATCTATAAATATTGGTTGCCAAGGGGCAGAACTTAGATTACGTCTTTAAAATATTGGTAAGATGTATGGCTCTTTGGGGAAGAGGGTTTTAGTGTTTTTCATAAATAACTCGATGTGTTAGTAGCCTACTTAAAAAGTGATTATTAATCTGTTTGGCCTCAGTTTATAATAATTAAAGCTTCCTATAGCCGCAATAAATTATTATTATTCTTTCATTTGAATTTATTTATAAAAACAAATACTTCCCCGAATTAAAGAAGCTAAAATCTATATTTTTTTAGCACTTACACAAAGAGGACAGCCGCCGCTGCCGCTGCTGCCACGGCGGCAGCAACGTTGCGATACTGCTACGTGGCAGCCGTGGAGCTAACCAGGTGATGGCCATGGTGGTACGATCCGTTGCTGCTGCTATGCGCCGGCGGCGGCGTAGTTGGCGTCGTTGGGGTGGCCGATCGCGACCTCTGCCGCCGACTAAGCGTAAGCGTCGTGGAGGAGGTGGTGGCCATTGTGGTCACCATGGTGGGCGAGGCGGCGGAGTGTACGGTGCTGATGCTGCTGCCCGGCCGCGACCTCGTCGGCGAGTGCTTTGGGTGGAGATTGGTCGCCGGTCCGCTGGGACTGCTCGGCGAGCGACTAAGGGCCAGCGGTTCCGGGGTCGGCGGACGGATGTGGGTGAACGGCAGGTGGGTGAAGTGGGCTCCGTAGCGACCGTGCTCGATGCTCGGGTACAGGTACATGGGCGCTCCGTTCACCAGCGCCATCGGGGTGTAGTAGTTGTAATAGATCTGGGCTACAATGCGGTTTATTTCCACGCGTGCTGGGGATTAATGAAAATTCAATGATTATATATGAGCGTTGACAGGGCTTAGTGGGAGAAAATAAAAAAACAATCACGAATTTAATCATTTTAGTCACTTTCCATTAAGGATTGGGTACCTTTATATTGATTTATATAGTTTATAACGTTGTATCACATAATTAAATGATTTTGTGATCATTTAAATTATTTATTTCATCAGCTAAAACTCTTGCATAAATTCGAGTTAAATTTTTACGAGGACGTCAACCTTGTATTGATAGTATAAAAATAAATAACACATATTTTACCTGACAGATTGGCATACTATCAAAATTTTTATGAAATTAGCTTGCCAATATATTTTTATGAATAAAAACATTTACTTAAATTGATATATAATTAAAATTAAATTAGCTTATAAAGTTGTATGAATAAGAAATGTATTTTAATAAATATTAAATGAAAATTAAATTTAACTTATATGGAATTACCAAAGAAGTCGTTTTTACTTAACGAAAGTTTCAAAAATGCTCTTTATAATTTTTTTTTTTTTCATGAATCTTTAAAGTTCTTTTTTCGGAACACACTTGAAGAATTTAATAAATTCCCAAGCTTTTGTTTTGACGGTTTAGTATATCCTTTATTTTACACACTTTATACGGAAACCCAGAGGCGAGCTTTGGTTGCTGGCCTTATTTTTAACTATGTCCCACACTAAATGTCTATGCCACCGGGCCGGCTTGAGATGTGCGCCATTTTGGCCCGGGCTCCCAGCTCCCAACTCCGGGCAAGGCCCACCTATGGCCCCGGTATGCACTTTATGTGCAACCTTCGCACGGTGCTCACACAATAAGCCCGTCCCCGCGCCCATTCCCAGCTCAGCTGCCACGCCCTCGGATCCACATCCATATCGCAGTCCCAGCTCCAGCTCCAGCTCCAGTACCCAGAGCGGGGCTTCGGCTGGCAAGAGCCTTTGTCTTCCGCTGACTCCCCCTTAGCCTTATCTGCGTGGCAAAAACTTTTCAAAATTTTACTGCTTGCTGCAACATCAAAATGCCAAGTTTTTACGATTACGCTGCTGCTGCTGCTGCAATTTTACTTAATTTTAATGGGATTTTTTCTTCCGCCAACTGCAGAATGCATTAAACAGGGCCAGAGCATACGAGAGAGAGAATTACGCATGAGCGTGCCTCCCTGAGCCATCCTCCTCTCCTCCTTGGGAGAAGCAGAAATCTTGAATGAATGGAGCAGGCCGGGTCCGTGCGAGTCCGTGCGTCCAGAGACCCAACCTATTCGCAACTAATGCCGCCCGCCCATTGTGCAATTTGACGAAATAATAAAAAGTCGTAAAAAAGTTGTGACCCAAGGTTGGGGTGCGTAGAGAGGGCATCCATCCTACCCATCAAAGTACTTGCTAATATATAGCCAACTCTCCTTGGGTAAGTCCATAAACCAAGTCCTGGTGTTGCCTTAATTAGAGAAATGCATTTTCGAGCAGGTTTAGCCCCGCGTAGGGAGCACCTTCTCTCTGCACATTCCGATAATTCTGTAAGGAACTTTCAGATGAAATCTCACTACTGTGGAATTTACGTGCAGGGCAGGGAACTGGAGCTGGAGCTGGAGATGGGGTGCTGGCAGTAATGAAATAAGTCAACTGAAGAAGGAGCATTAAGATTTTTATAATTATTCCTTTTACTGAATGTAGAACAAGGAAATCTTACTGCATAAAGCTGCTTTAATAATCAGGGAAGATCGGGATTTTAGGTACTATTTAAGGAGATATTTTTTAAGCTTCACAAACCCTTGAATTTAATTTATACTGGCATGAGGTATAGGTCTTACATGAAGTAGGAACATAAAGATTTTACTGAAATAGAACAAGAACATTTTACTTCGGGATAGTTCCGGATTTGAGGTATAGTTTTCAGAGAAATTTTTGACAGGCTGATATCCATATTTTAAGCCTCAAAAACCTTTCAATTTATTTAATGGATGGGGGTATGGGTTTTACAAATTTGTTTGATTATCATTTTTTTAAAGATAAAAGATCAGCATATGTCAAAGACCTTCAGAAATAAATATCCAATGCGATTAGGTGATTACCTTAAAAAGAAAAGTGAGTTGTTTTGGTAATAATTTAAGTTTTTAATTTTAAATAAGTCGAACTAATATTATTTAATGTTTATAGTTAAAGTTTTACTATAACTTCGATCAAAAATAATTCTAATATATTAAAGGAAAAATAACTCAAAATTTCTCGCAAAACTTAAAAATAACTGAAATTATAACTGCTCCCAAGAGAGAATCCGACTTATATAGAGCTCAAGCCTCCTAGTTTATGGCAAAATATTACTCAAGCTCTTGGCTATGCAATTATTTGTGCTTCCCCGAGCCACAGATTTATAATCTGAGGGTTTGCAGGCCACAAAACCTCGACAATGAGTTCACGGTTGAGTTGGCTTCGGCGCCTGACGGAAGGAAGGAAGGATTGGGACGAAGCTATGTCCAGCCCGATTACGCTGGCAGCCTTTATGACAAACTGGTTGCTTATTATTTAGCAAAGCTAGGACCAGGCCGGGGCCATGATAAATCATGATTGTCTATATATATGTGGATCAGATGTCTGGCACAAGTGGCAGCTTGTAACGCGGCGGGCAGTAAAAATGACAGTAGCGAGAAACTTTGGGGCAGCGGCAGCAGTAGAAGTTGACGCTGCACAAATATTTTACGATCCACCCACAATATGAAGTCGTAAAGTTGGAAATTTTTGCTTCCTGCTGCCGCTGGGTCTGCACTTTCCTATAGTTTTTAATAAGCATTGGTAAATGCTCGG
This sequence comes from Drosophila tani, assembly GCA_008042535.1. NCBI lineage: Eukaryota > Metazoa > Arthropoda > Insecta > Diptera > Drosophilidae > Drosophila > Drosophila tani. The sequence continues at coordinate 82,690 of VNJO01005201.1, read as the reverse complement.
GACGAAAGTGGAAAGGAATTTGCACTAGACTGGCTTGAGCCGGGACGGGACGGGCCAGAGCCATATGACTGCGATGACTACGATGACGACGATGATGATGATGATGATGCGGCCCGCAGCTCGTTATGGCGCCCCGTACAAAATGGTGTACTAGCGAGTCTATTTTTTATGGGAAAGCAAAGAAAGGCGTCGCTGGCAATATGAGCGAACGAACGTCAGGATATGGGAATGCCTCGTAAAATTATTTCCTGCGTCCGCGCTAGATTCCATAGTATAGAGTTTACTACTTATATCTACTGAGTCATGCACGAGGCATGAACAAGATTAAAATAGAGCTAGGAGCTGAATAACTAGATGTAAAGCCACTGAAAAGCATTAGTTAATAACTTCATTAGCTATTAACATGGAGAGTGAGTACTAAATGATTGATAATAATAGTTTATAAAAGGTTTTTTACAGGAGAGTTGGAAAATTATTAATAACAAAGGAAGGTGCAGGCCTTAGGTATGTTTTCTTATCATAATTACATCAATAAAGCTGCGATTTACTTAATATATTTTACATATAAGATGCTTATAAGATAATTATTATTTTTATTTATATAATTATTTATTTTTTATTCAAAAACCTAAATATTAAATAGAAACTCTTTAGCTTAAAAATGTTAAGATTATAAGCTCCGTCGGCGCATAAAGTAAATCGCAGCTTGTGCATTTCAATAAAACTCGCAAATCTTCTGGCATCAAATGCTTTCTCTCTCACATGTCGGGCTCGGGCGATTCTTCCCTTACTTCGCGCACAATTCAACCATAAACACTTTTAAGCTTTATGGTGCCCACATTTACACGTCGCCATTGCCATTGCCTACCCGGGAGTAACCCACCGGGTGGATTGGAGATTCTCCCTGCGATTCCTAAAAATTCCATCGTGACGTGTTTAGTGCCGAGAAGCGGTGTTGAGCTGTTACGGCCGGAGGAGTACGGGTATTCCAGCTACCTGGTGGCGGACAGAGGCGATGGGAGACTAGAGCAGATTTCTGCAAACTCAAAGGTTGTACTCGTACACTTGAAATAAAGTAAATAACTCTAAGGTTATTCCTAAGGCTTTAAGTTCAGGGTTTAAAATCAAAATCTTTGTTTTCAATCTTGCAATATGGGAAATAAATATTGGAAAAAAGCTGTATATCATATTTTCTTACTTTTGGCAAAATTTATTTGAAATTTTAAGAAAAATAAGTTTTAATTTTTGTAAGGCTTTTAAAACTGATATTTAAACTCGAGAAAGGATGCATAATTTTATTATATTATAAAACTCCTACTTTAGAAAGCTAAACTATGCAGATTCTTAATGCTTTTTAATTAAAGAGGAATTTTTTTAAGTCTTAGAATTTAATTTCTTCAAGTGCAAGGCTTTCGGCTACGGTGTTGGCAATGTCGTAAATTTTTCGCATGCATTTTTCGGTTTAATGATGCATTTACGATCCCAGCAGCAGTGGCGACACGGGCTACTCCTGGTTCCCAGTTGCCAGTCCCCAGCTCCCAGTTCCCAGCTCCCAGCTGCAAACTCCTAGCTCCCAAGCCTCTGCTCCTTGGCATCGGGAAACTTCATCTGCCAGGGACGTGCAACGGTAATGGTTTCGTGAAATGGCAACAACTTGAAAAGCAATCGTTACGATTTTTAATGTCATCAACAAAACAAACAACAGCTGATACTTCTGTTTCCCCTGGATGTCGAGGTACTTCCGGGGGAATTTCGGGCTTCCATTTCCATTTCATTATCGCACCGTTTTAGTGATTCTGTTTAAGGAAAATAGTTTATTTCTGACATTTCAGGTTTATCCTTCTTTATAATATTCTGCTGGGCTAAATCTTACTTAAGTTGATAACAATATGTTACAATGTCGATGAGAGTTATTGTAATTATTAAATAATACAATTAGAGTTTCGCAAGACATCGATAGGAGTTAACGTTAGCCTAAATATATTTTCATTTGTGCACCGTCTCACAACATTTCTGATACCAAGATCCCCCAGGATGCATGCAAGCACCCATTACTTCACGGGTAACCATTTAATTACCTTGTTTCGATACGAACTGACACGTAGAGAAGAATTTGTGTTTGAGATTAGCTTTCAAGTCTATTTGAAATGAGTATAGAACATCGTTTCTCCGTTACAAGTAGCTGATAATTATTAGTAGTAGGTGAATACTTTGTACTTAGATTCGATTAAGTACTAAAGCGACCGAAGAAGGGTGACTGATGAGAATGGCTTTAATCAGACTGCGGTAAGTCGCACCCGGACCCTTAATTAGCCTAATTAATTGCGTAAGACAAGACGTAAGTAGTGCTAAACTAAAGCTATACAACCGATGTGCGGATGCGCAGAGTCGTAATGCGAACGTGTTGAACTTCAAGTTGAAATTTGGGTTGTTGATTGCTGATTGTTGATCGTGGATCGTGGATTACGCGGTTATTTAGTTTCGAAAAAGTTTTTAAGAATTTAAATAAACGCTTTGTGCTTCGATTAGTTTTATTCGCTGGCGGCAAGGGGGATTGTTGATTGAAGAGAAGAAGTGTTGAGTGTTGATTGTAGATTGTTGATTGATGATTAATGGCCGGACATCTCAGCATTGGGGTAATGTTGATTGATGAAAAGCGGGCTGGGGCATCACACATCGATATATTTTTGGCTTGTTGATTGAAGATAATCCAAGTGGCGCTTTAGCTTACCGATAAATTCGATATACATATGTACAGAGGTTTCGCCCCTTAAAACTCTACGTTACTGCACTTACGAAGTTACGAAAGTTACGAAATTCTCGCGCGATCTCACCGAAGCATTAAGCTATTAAGTGATGCTGAACAATAAATATCAGGGCAAAGTGTAATGCGTTTACGTTACATTTACTCTAGTTCATGAAAAATTATCATCCACATTGCCGTGTTGCGTTGCGTAGCTCACCCCCGTCATAGATATTCAAATTGTGCTGACGGGAGTACTCATTCACAACGTATTGGCCTGGTTTGAGATCAGATCGAAAGACATTCGCCATTGATTAGACGTCCAATAACCAGTCTGGAGGTAATGTACGGAGAAAAAGCCCCATGGGCAAACTTACCCTCTTCGATTCGACGGGAAGCCTCCTCAATATTGGCGTCTGCATCCTTCAATATCACATACATGAGCGGCATCAGCTCCCAGGGATAGCGGAATTTCTCTAATAGCTTTTGGCAATAGTCTAGGAAAACGTCTTGGCCTGAAAATAAAAAGAAAAGCACCAAAGAGGAAAGTCGTTAGTTTAGTCAATTAATCGATCTGGCATCGATCTTGGCAATTTATTTAACAATCAGTCTCGAAAACAAAAACCGAGTACTGCCCACAGTTTAAACGCTAATGGTTTCTAGAGTTGAGGAGGTAACATTTTTTTCCCAACCCAATTACAGTTTTTATAACTTGTTTCGTTTCGAGGTGTATTTAATTTTCTGCAATTATCTAGCGACAGTTGGTTTTTTTTAGTATGTACTATGTATAATTTAAATATTTCTCATATTGCCTTTGGCCAAAGTCTGGGAGAATATCTTAACCTGAAAAGTAAACACGAAAGAGAAAATGTAGTCATTCCCATGATTCCCGTTCATCAGCAATCTGCGATCTCTGCCATTAGCTTCATTGACAAATCTGTTCCGCACAAACAAACAATTTGATATGAAAGGCGACAGCCCACCATAAAAGTGGAGCCATTCTTCCTTGAATTTCGCTAGGCTGCAGAATTGCAACCATTGAAGTGTCGGCAGACAGCAATATGCAACGTAAACATGGCGGCTAAAACGTCGGCATAATTTGCAACTCAATATGGGTATCAATTGATACCGATCGGGGGCATAAAAACGCTACGATTTACAATGAAAAAAGGTCCCAGAAAAACGATATTGACTAAGCAGGACGTTTTCGGGGCATTATTTGTGGTTTTATAGCCAGATTTTAGATTGATAAACTTTTGACTTGGAGCTTTAACTATCGAAAGTCGAAATTAAGGTGCTTTGTACATTTTGATATGCTTATCTTCATTGTATTATATTTTTAGATTTTATGTGGGAATAAATAATACTTCATATTTATATAGAAGCGGTACGAATTCAAATTTATTGTTTTCCAAAAAGATAGTTGGGAAATTTGGTAAAGTTATTAGGGCTAATTCTAAAAAGTGAATAGAGCACTCAATTGTCAAAAAAATAAAAAGTAATAGTGATGAATCTTTAAATTTCTTCAAGATAATAAGACTAGAAAATGCTCTTAGTTTACAATGACTTTTCTCCTATTGAATAAATTTATATTAATATTGAAATAAAGTTTATAGGGGATATTGTACCTTAATTACTTGTTTTAATAAATCACGAACATATTTAGTGTTCATTTTTAGCACTTGAGAAATATATCTTCATTGTCATATTATATTGGTATTTTTTACTTAATGCTAATTAAATCATTATAGAATTCAAGCCAACACCTTGGGAATTACTATCTATCCACAGTTTCGCTTTCGCAATATTTATGTGGCCTCTGGTGTGTGTGTGGCCGTCGCCGTTCGTTTTCGTTGCTTTATCTCTCGCTGTCTCTGTCTCTCGCCGAGCTTATGCCATTATGCTCTTCGTATCGCCAGCCATTTTTTCTTTTTTCTTGTTTTTACCTACACAGCAGCAGCAGCAGCACAAGCAGCAGCAGCAACATCGTTGTTGGTAGTTTCGTTGTAGGCGGAGCTTCATATCCATTGGCCCGTTTTATTATGGCTCTCAGCTCGCTCCTTTGATGTGTTGTTGCTGCTGCTGGTGCTCATGTTGCTGTTGGGGCTGCCCATGTTGCTGCTGCTGCTGCTGCTGTTGCATGCAACACAGCGGTGGCGGCGGCGGCGGCGGTTGCAGGGAGTTTGCGGTGCAAGATTTGCATTGGCGCACTCACTTTGCGTGTGCGAACTTGAGGCGAAAACAAGTTTTCTCGGTTTGCGGAGCAGTGCCTCCGCCTCAACTTCCTGTTTTAACGCTCACCTGAGCTCACCTGAGGCCAAACACGAACGCGAACGCGAACACTTGCTGTCTCGCTGTCTGCGCCTTTTTAATTTAGTAATTAAGCCATTAGTGGGCTGTGCTGGCATTTTATGTTTTCAAATTATTTTATTGGCCGCAAATAAATCTAATAAATTGATATATTGCTCCCGCAACCGCGCCGTGGCCACGTTGCATATTTTGCATATCAAATTGCATGTCCATTGGCCATTGTAAAACAACATTTTAATAACACCATATTAAATTATCGAGTGGAATAGAAATAATCTAGTCTCAATTAGTGTGCTGGAAGCTCCAATTTGGAGCACAGTCGAGTGCAATTATCAAAATGCGAAAAACTGTATCATTCCAAGGCAATAGACCATTTCAATGGGGTTTTTCTAGAGACTTCACTTTCCATTTTTTAAGGGGACTAGGCTTAATTTAAATTTTGGTATTAATTTAGTTTATTTGGATCGATTAATAATGTTGGATTTTATAGATTAATTTAGGCCGAAAGAAACAGGAGCTGAGCTTTTAAACTTATAAAAATGATGCAACAAAAGCATTTAAATTCTTTTTAATAAAAGCTATTGGCTTACTTTATATTTTAAACAGAAATATAGGAAAAATCTAAGCTATTAACCAAGTAAATAATTGTTCGATTAATAATGATGGATTTTATAGATTTATTTAGGCAAAAAAAAAGGAGTTAAGCTTTTTAACTCATAAAAATTATGCAACAAAGGCATTTATATTCTTTTTTATAAAACCTATTGGCTAACTTTATATTTTAAACAGAAATATAGGGAAAATCAAGGCTATTAACCAAGTAAATGATGAGTAAAAATATATATATTTTAATTAAAGATAGAAGTAAATAATACGTTTTAAAATTAAAGTACATACTGTATTTCGCAAAATTCCTTTATAGCTACGATTTCTTACAAAACTCGCAATATCTTCGATTTAAATTCGAGGCCAAAGCCTTGGGGGGAAACAAGCTTGGCAATTTGAATCTTTCACTTATTTAATCACCGAACATTTTAGTCACTTTTAGCGCAATCGAAAATAATACACACATTATACAATATTTATATAAAGTGTTCGGCAAGCGTTGGTAACGCCCACTTGGCACGAATATTTTGTCGACTTTCTCGCACGACAGGCTGCAGCTGTCGCCGTTGCACCGCCCCACTCGGAACACAGGGAGCTATGTACTGCTGTTTCCCCAAGTACATATATATCCGTATATATATGTATATAAAAATATATATGCATGTCGATCTGCTTGGCCAGATGCACGTACATATATATGTATATGCACGTACAGTTAGCCAGTAAACGATGCCATTAACGCGCATAAAGCGACTCTGCGCAGGGCCATGTGGCAGGCAGGAGGAACAGGAGTTACAGGAGGTACAGGAGCCGTGGTACACAAATCCAAGCCCAGAGAGGTATATATAAGCTATGTACAGCGGCGGCGGGGTATGTGCAGGATGCACTGGTGTTGTTATTACTTTTATTACTGTCCAAACTGCAGCTAACCTTCCACTCGGCAGTATCCGAGCTCCGGCTCTCCGACTCTCCGATTCTGCAGTCACGAGACTCCACGAGAGTTCTCGTCCTCGTCCTCGTCGTCGTGGTCGGCTTTCTCCTCGATTCCCACCAGATTCCTCGCTCTGCGCTTCAATCGTCGTTTAAGTCGTTAGCAAAGTTTTCTTGCTCGTTTCTCTGCGCCTTTTTATGAGTTTGTTGCTGCTCCTGCTGCAGCTGCTCACGAAGCGCACTTTCTGGAGGAGGTTTTTATATGCACCCTAACATGGCCATATATATGGCTGTTTGTACCAATTGGCAGGCATTACATGGCCAAGAAATCTCTCTCGGCTGCCACTTCGTTTTCGCTTTGGTAGCTGCATCCGTCGTTTTTATGCAACGATTTCCTGCTTTATAACTATAGATGCTTTCGATATCGATTTGGAAAACCTACTTATTTCGGGCAATTTGTATATTACTTTGAAGCAATTTTTACATTTTCTATCTTTTTTTTAATCATTATTAATCTTATTTTAAAATTTCAGGTGATTTATTTGTTTGGATTATATTTCATAACACTTATATTATACAAAATAAACCTATGAAAAAGTTAGAAAAAGACCTCCTGTTGTAAGCTACGAATTGTTTGAAAAAGTATGTAGAAATCCTAATACAAAAATATTACTTTCCCTTTATATAAAACATAATCCATAAAACAGTCTAACAATTGACTCTTTAACTGCATTATTTTTTTAGGAAAAAATATTTATTAAGAAAAGTTGTATAATATTAAAAATATAATAAAAATTATTATTGCTCCTCTGGGACTTGTATAAAATATTTACAATAAAATACGTTGTTGGTAAAATAGTTTCCTTTTTTAAGAGAAAACTAACAAGGTTGCCTCAGAAATCGTTGTGACCTGGAAATTAAACGAAAAAAGTTTGCAAAAAAAAGGCACTTAAAGCACAATTTTATAGCCACCAATTTGATTCAAAAAGGCTATCAATTGATCTCAGGCCTCCCAATATATGTGACATGCCTGATAAGTCTTTGTAAAATATAATTAATCCTTACAAGTATTTTTCCTTTCCCTATGTATAAATATCGTTCACTTAGCTTTATATTTCTTCATTCACAAACCGAAATTCGCTTGAATATTTACCAGATAAAATGCATTCAATTCGCAGCTGCTAATAAACCCGAGGAGGACACGACTCTCTATCTCTCGTCGTGTGGGGAGAACTTTGACATCGTGTTGTAAAATTAACTTGTGCCATAAAGAATCCAGAGCTGGCGAGATGCTGGCGAAATATTTTGATAAAATTTCGTTGCGCTTTGCAGCTGGATGTGAGGATGAAGCCTGGGATGCCAAAAAAGATGAGGAACTGCCGTAAATTTGCCGAAATATCTGCAGATCCGCACAGATCTGGCTCGTCGGCAACGGAGGAAAGTCGTAAAACGTAACAACAATAAAAAATAATAAATCGACATATCCACAAAATGGCAACTCGAAATGCTCGGTTTGCACAGAAAGGAGTAAGTGGCAGGCAAATGGCAAATGGCGAGTGCCACCGGCGAATGCAACCGGCAGCCAGAAGGAAGACGAATTGACGGAATCCTCTCGCATGGGGCCATGTGGTAAATGAAGCGAGCACCGGAATGCTCCGGACTCCGGACTCCGGGTAGCTGGGGCGCTGGGGCGCTGGGCTGGGTATAATGCAAATGTGTGCTGAGCAGACAATATAAAATCTTCTCTTTGGCAAGCGGAATGGGAATGGAAATAGAAGGGAGCAGAAACAGTGTTTTAATGAGCCACAACAGCAGACGCAAGATGTGATGAGTTCCCAGGAGTTGGCTAAGCAGTTGCTGATTTCTGGGAGAGGGAAATGTGGCATGGTTTTTTCCCTTCACACAATCATTAAGATCTATCTATTTTTATCGGTGTTCAAATATGAACCTGTCGGAACATTTATTTAAAATATTTTAATCGAATGGGAAAATGCTCCATTTTAGACTAATAATTAATAACTTATAACTGATTAGTAATTATAAGTCACAGTAACTTGTAACTTGGAAGGTGGGGATTTTTGTAAAGGTATTAAAGTATCTAAGTTTCTTTAAATTATGCATGCAATTAATTTGATATATTTTAAAACAGATTACACATTGCTGTGCTTTGCTTTTAAGGTCAATTTTATAATTAGCAATTTTCTCAGAATTAATTGAATATATATTACAAATGGCTAGACAGATTTATGAATTAGCTTAATCTAAAAAAAATCTGTTGTCTCAGCGAATTATGCCATTTTGCAATTAAGCTGTTTTGCTTAATAATTATACCTATTTAATATAATAATAATACGAATTTTCCCCATGAATAAAAGTAACTTGAATTTAATACTTTCCGCCTCAAGGAAGTGAAATTTCTGGAAAAGACTTTGCCTCGATATCCAAGTTTTTTCGTGTAACAATAGCTCCCACGTTTATAACTCTTGAAGCTGTAAACTTTGAAGGTAACGATCGCCGGATTGCATTCGCCTTTTCATTTGCTATTCATTGCCTCACCTTCAATTGAGTTAAATTCCCGAACACTAAACCTCTCAGCCAATATCCGCTGGATGGCTTGGACGCCTTCCTGGGCTTACCTTTTTCCATCAAGATGGAGGCGGAGGAGAGAGAGCCATTCTCTCCTTCGTTCCAGGAGTGGATCTGAGCTCTTTGTGCATTCGTCAACAGAACTGCAGTAAAGGCCAATAAAAGTGCATGTAGCATGCAGCCTTTTTACGATGGTTGGCTAAGGGGGGGCATTTTGGTGTCCTGTCGTCTGAGTTTTCACGGGTTTTCTTTGGTCCTTGCCAGAAGGCGGAAGTGCAAGTTGGCTTTGACAGCAAGCATGGCGCTCTCCTCGCCTGCCTTTTTGTTAGCCAAGTTAAGCTTGTTAAGCTTGGCACGAAAGCCGTTTTAATCTCAAAATTAAAACGTTTGCAATTTTCGAGAGACTTTACGAGTTATATAAAGAAAAGGCTAGAGAGAGAGCTCCGTCTTTGTCGTTTTGTCGTCGTTTTCGTAATCGTTCTCGTCCTCGCTGAAACTCCTGCTCCTCGTCGCCTTTTCCTTGTCGTCGTAATTCACTTGAACTTGTGTAATATTTCTGTCATATCCCCCATGCCTTTGCTCTATCCCTATTCCTCCTGCAGCATTTTGCATGCGTTTATATAGTTTTTATTTTTATTATCGAAAATAACAAGCTTTTTCTGTAGATTTATTTTTATGATCGCCGCGCTGTCGCTGCTTTTTTACTGTTTGAACTTAACATTTGACTTCAACTTGTTCCCGGTAATAAAGTTTCTTTTTCCTAGGTTTTTTCCATTCTTCTTTTCTTTCCTTTTTTTTTTTTGCAGTATTGGTGGATACAAATTAGCAAAGATTAGATAGGTTTTGTGTGGGTTTGGTAACTCGTCTTTTGTTAGGGTAGCCTTTGTGCCATTGGCTATCGCCATTAACAAATTGTATAAGCTGTGGGCTTATCAAGCGTTTGTTACGAACAAGGGCCTTTGTTGTGATTATAGGTATTAATTAGTGGTATATACTTATAGGTAGAATAGGGCTTTCAAACCTTTAGAGTATAAGTATAAGATACGAAGAAATAGGTTTCCCAAAAATATTATATACAATAAAACTTAATTACATGGAGTTTAATGTGTTTTGCTCAAGTTAAAATTGATTAAAAATATATATATAAACCAGTTTTAATTAAAAATCTAATTCAAATCGCAACTTTATTACAGCGTTCTACTTTGTTTTATTCTAAGGTCTCACTCTCATTTAAATTTCAGGCCCATTTCATTTACATTTTAATTGCCAGCAAAAATGCTTATGCGCGGAATGCTGCCAAATACTTGTGTGTTCGTCTAACTTTGCTGTCTGTCTCTAATTTTATGACATTTTAATGAAGGCGAAAGACGGAACGCCTGCACCTACTAATAGGCAGGCGAAATTAGCCATGTTGTCTTGCAAAAACATTTCGTGTCTGATTTTTTGGGAGCGCGTGCTCTTGTTATGACAAATAACGCATTTGAAAGGAAATAACAAAAACCATGAGCATTCATGATTTTTACATTTTATTAAGGTACCGCCAATTATAATTATAAAGCATAAAACATTAAGCATAAATTCGTCTCAATTGTAAAGACATTGCTCAATTGCTCTTGACATTTACATATTTTATATCAAGTAAAGACATATTTATGCAAGGAAATTTTGCATGTAGAGGATATTTAATTGCTTGCACTTTATTGTATTAAAAACCTACTGGTTACTCATTGTTTCCCAGATTAAATAATTAGCACTCATGGCGCCTTCGAGTGCTAGTTAATATAAGGCTTACGAGAGTTCGAACTTAGATAGCACTTGTCTGACAGATAAGTTCAGAGGGATAGAGGGATCTCTTTGAGCGGCAATTTCTCGCCCAATTAACTCTGAAGGTCGTGCATGAAAAGCCAGACCAAAAGTAAGTAAATTCACCAGCTAATAGAGACATCAAGCTGGCAATTTTCACCAGAGAACCGCTGACGAACTCGAAGGCAAGTGCGAGAGGAAATAGCCAGTGTCCGACTTGGCGCCTCATTCCTATTGGCCACTTGGCCACCCATTCCCAGTGACCACCTGGCGCCTCATTCCCAGTGGCCACTGTGGCAGTGGCGCCCTGTTCCGGGGATTGCGTCAACTCTTTATGGATTACACGTGTTGGGCATGCCAAGTTCAATATTGCGATCGTTGGCGCTAAGATATCAAAGGCGAAAAATCTAAATGCCCAACCATTAGCCATAATTAGCTAAATTCCAATGTGAGTCAGGCAATTGCATGAGCGACGGGAAAGGAAAGTCGGTCTCTACTTTCCTATGAAGGTGTAAAAAGATAACAATTTTAAAGTGTTATTAAAAATCAGGTTGTTATAGGACAAGCTGTAAAATATTTTTTATTGCATTCAGGAACTTAAAATTGTCAATAAATGCGATTTCTTTTTATATATGAAAATAAAAAAATTTATAGAAAACCCTCAACATTTTAAATATTTTATTAAGAAAACTCGTACATTTACAAAGCTAATACAAAGTAATAATAATAAAAGTAACATTAAATATCTACACTGTATTGGGGCATCCTGAATTGCTATGCAAATCTTGGCCAAATATATATTTAAATAAATATATACGAGTGCTAGGTAAAGCCATTGCCATCGGAGCACCATAAACTTTCCTATTTTATTTCCTGCATTGCCGCCACCACTGACGTAATATCTTCCGGCAGCTCGCTGCTCGCCATAAATACATATAAATTATATATTTAAAATAAAACTTGCTGTGGTCTTTTTGCTAATAAATTTTGCTCAGTTTGTAATTTCATATTCTGTAATTGGCGCAGGCTCAAGATTTGTTGTCGTTGTCGTTGGAAATTGCGCGTGAATTGCATAAATACGAACACAAAGCCAGACCCTCCTACCACGGTGTATCTACGCCATCTAATGAAGCGTCAACCTGGCTGACATGGCCCGTGCAGAGTAAACTATAAATTATATAGCAAATTAGACAAAAGTATGAGGGGCTATTTATAAATTCCCGGCCGCCAAGGAACGCACAGTTGTCGATGGTTGCCAATTGCTATTATGCCCCAACACCTCTGCTGGCAGTGGGGTGAATTTGCCAAGTTGTTGCGAACATTTAAGATCTGGGGATTTGTTTATTTTGACGCACATTAAGCTGTTCAAAAAATATACTTTAGCGATAATAAAAGAACTTGCATGAAAAACCGGAAACGAAGGGCTTTAATTGATTAATTACAAGAATAAATTAGCTCATGTATTGAGTATAAAAAAATATAATTAATGTCTTTTAATTTCTTTTATTTCAGAAGAAACCAAAAACAAATTATTAAAGAAGGAAATGCTTTCCGTGAACTTTAAATACTAGCTTTTTAATGTATTCCTAAATTAAATCGGGTTTGGTTAATATACATATATCAAATATAAGTAATAAGTTTTCAGGGCTTGAAGAAAATATATTAATTAGTAAAAATTTAATAAAACCTTTATTAATATTTACTATATTTTATTACAAAATCAAATATAGTAATAAGTTATCCGGAAGTACTCCATTAACGGATTATTTCTTTAATTTGGACAAGTCTGCCAAGAATTTGATGGCTCGTGACGACGGATGGTTTAAATGTCTGTGTACTGACAAATGCCACGGGATGCATCCCTGCTCGGCGCCCGGTTATATTTATAGCTAACCAAAAATGAATCCGAACCCGAATCCGAATCGAACTCAGCGGACAGGAAAATTTAGAGAACGTGGGAAGGCGGCAAAAGAAGGGGGCTGGGGGCCGCACTTTCGCTTTCAAATGCACATGTCTCCCACTCAGTCGGCCGTTATCACGCTTATCGGCGCTGGTGCTTGTGCAAGCTATTTGCCCTTTTCCCGGGGCTGGCGAAGATCGCGATAAGCGCTTAGAGCTTAGGTCCCTTATCTGCCAGGATTGCCAGGCATACGGCATATGGGGAACGTGACGCGCCATCATTGTTGCACTGTTTCCACACTCACAAAAAGTAAAGTAAGTAAGGCAGCAATTTGTTACAAATTATATATTGAAGCTTATCAGTTGTAATGTATTTAATTTATATTTTTCTACATACAAGCCAAGTTTTCTTGATTTTTCAATTACCTAAAGTCTAGCCGTCTCACAATTTCCTGATTTCACTCAAATTTACCTCAATTGCTGGTTAGTTTCGTGAAAGTTCCGGATATAGTTTTTCGTTGAGTGCATGCTGGGAAGCTTTTAATTGAATTTGGGTTATGTTCGTGTTGTGTTAGGTCCCGGAACCCCATTAAGCCCAATTGCCAATTGGCTCTGGCATAAGTGCATGAATGTCTTGCAAGAGAGAGAGATTTTCCCCGGCTACTGTACGCGCTCGTCCACTAATTTCATACATCATCGGAGGGTTCCGTTCCTCTGCTGGAGGTAGTGGTAAGTCAATGCTTTGTCTTTGGGCTGAGCTTCCTTGCCAATGGACAGACGGAGGGACGTGAATGCTTGCTAGACTGTGGCATCGTAAAGTTTTCCTTTTGCGCTTTTTACGAGCCAGCCCGAAAAACGTTCACGTTGACGTTGACGTTGATGATGACGACCCGCGTTGTACTTGCTGCAAGTACGGCAAACATATTTATTTGGCTTTGGCCGCAAGGTTTTTGGCGCTCGTAAAATTAAGAATGAAAAGAACCCAAAACGGAAATGTTCCCAAAGAGTGTAGATTTTTCTTTCGTTTTTCCCTAGGACTGGCTTTTACTGTCGCCCCGTTACAATCGCGTTAATTGCTGCGACTGTGATATAAATCAGTTGATATGACGCCCGTGTCTTTTCGAAGGACCCCGACCCCGTAATTGATTTTCGGATCAACCCCTGAGTCAATTTTTTATTTATCCCCTGATATGTGCGGTAGATTTGCTTTGATCTTTAAATGGATTGAGCTTGGCTTTGGTCATGTCGAGTCTATTAATATGCTAATTCTTGTAATAATATTCATGACGTGATTGATATTTTTGAACACTTTTTTTGAGACATAAATTGCTGGGTTAATGGTGTTGGAAAATAAGAAATATAGCCATCAAGTTGATTAGAATACTATGACTACAATCATGTTCTTTAATATATTTATTTTAAGCTTTTATCAGAAATGTAATTTAAAATCAAAATAAATCATTATTCTACGAAAAACAATTATTTTATACTTTGAAATTCGTTTTAGATTTATAAATATACTCTTATTATCATAAACAAATTTTTCAACGCCTTTATTCAGAATAGAGTTCTCTCTTATGCAAACATTAACGAAATTAAATTTATCATTTGACCAAGCGGCACTCATAGATAAACTAATCGGAATTTGCATGCAAATTCTGCGTTTTAAAATACATTCATATATCCAAATACCCCCATTCGTGCTTGTGTCAGTGGAGGTGAATTTCTGCGACAAAAAATCGTAAAGTTAATGAATCAATTAAAGCTAAAATCGCTGCAGTTCGGCCCACAAACCAGACTCTGAGCTTTTGGCCTGCCTGCCTGTGTATGAAAATAAAATTGCAATTTATTGCGCGTCAATTGAGTGATAGGCAACATGTTATTTGAGCTCAAAAAAAATGAAATAAAAAACCTGCCTAATTGTCAAACACTTGTGGGGGCCACCGAGCTGATTGAATAAAAATGTTTGATTTTAAATATATTTTTAATAGCTTTGGCCAGTCAGTTGCATTTGGCAATTAACGAAAGAAGGTTTTAAATTGAACAAAGTGCACAAATTTGCATGTAAGCCATTAAGAATAAATATATTGAATTATCGCCTGCAGACGGCGCAGGAGGGTGGTAGGTGCCATAATATTGTGCATACGCCGTGATGGCCATAAATCAGAGCACACAGAGCGATAGAAAGCCATAACTGCAGGCGGGCGGGCCGTCATAAATCCATGCTAGTCTCAAGACAATTAACGATATAATTATATATGGCCGAGCATAATTGGCTGATTTTGTTGCCATCTATCGCCAGGCAGCCCGAGGCCTATCAAATGAGCCAGGGCCATAAATTACCCTGGCGATTGTACTCTCTTAGCCTCATAAATATGTCGACTAAATTACTCAAAGAAAAGGTGAGTCGCTCTAAGACATTCTCGGTGCACTTAATGTATCATTTGAATAATGTTTCATTGCAGAATTTGAAAATTGGCCGGCCAACGTTGCGTATACGTATTGTAGTCGGTCGAGCATAAACGAATAGGCCGAGTGCCATTTGCATTGCACACTTTCTGTTGTTGCCAAGGCAGAAAGAGCGACAGAAACAGAGCGAGAGAGAGCGAGAGGGAGACAGATGAAGAGCGGGAAACTTGTGTGGCTTTCCCAGTCTCCCGAAAGCAATAGAGAGCCAGCGCCAGAGCCAGAGCGCAGAGAGAGAGAGCGAGAAATGCAGCGGGAGTGCATTTGTTTGCGATTACGCCAACAAATTGCTTACACGTGCCGACTGTCGTGGAGGACGGGGGTCTGCAGGTGAAGGGCAGGGGCTGCCCACCCCACACCACGCCACCGAGTACTGTTATATCTATAGCGGGTGAGAGAGTGTGCGTGTGTGTCGCACACACAGACAGCTGTGGGTGCGTCATAAACAAAAATGCATTTGACTTTGCTGCCAGAGTGTACACACAACCGCGAACAAAGTACGAGTACAGTGGCAGTCGCCTCAAACATCAAACTATATTCTATCCTCTTCACACACATTTTGCACACACGTACACCTTGCCTTATAGGTGTTAACGCAGCGTTGCATTTCTAGTCTGCTAGGGTATCAATTTTATAATTACTATAATGTTATTCAATTAAACAGAAAAGATAAACGACACCTACATTATATAGTATAATAACTTGATTTTCCTTGACGCAGTCTTCCTTTACGTAGCACTATTATTTCCTGAGTTAGTAATATTTAATATAATTATAAATGTTTGTAAAGATCTTCTGCTTATTTAATTAAAGGCTTCCTCGATGGAAACTTCAACTTTGCTCTACTGTAAAAATCTTTACTCTTTCACACCAACTGCGGGTGGCTTCAGGTTTGAAGAAGAACTTGTTCTTGTGCGATCTTTTCGCACCACACGCTCTCATGTCTGACAATTTTCTCGCCATCCTTTACTGCCTGCCTGGCCAAAGAATCTCTCTCATCATCATCGTGTGTCTGTGGTCAATTTTAGCGCCTGTCGACGGCGAGTAAATAAATTTCCCAGCGCCCAGACGTGTCTGCCTCCAAACCGATAGCAAGTACTTCCAACTCGTCCCAGTAAACTGTCAACTACGTGCCTTATTGCCTTATAATTTGAGTTGTATTGGGGCAGTGTGCTGCCTGTTTGGTTAGATAAATTGACAAGGTGATAAAAGTGCAATGGAAACACAACAGAAGGTTTCTTTTTCGTTGAATTTCAGCCACTTTGGCCACTGAAGATGTTAAATGGTTGAATGACACTCGATAATTTTTGTACACTTTACAAATTTTTATTTTTATACCATCTACAAGCTGTAACGTAGTGTAGGAATTGCTGAAATGTTAATAGAGAGCCTGTGGCCAGGGCACATTAAAATCCATGACCACACTCGTAAATTTCGAGCGCTTCGCTCTCCGTCTGTCTGTGGGGCGGCGGCAATAATGAAATTACAGAATAAATCGCACTGTCTTTATGGCTGTCTGTTGATGGTGTTTTACCCAGGAATTTGATGGAACAGGAAATTAATTAGCCGGCGGACAGGCTGTCAACAGTTTTGACAGCCAAAAAATTTCATACTCAGAAGAAAGCCACAAATCTTGCAATTATTATCCTTTAATTACGGTTTTTATATAGGGATTATTCAACAATATAAATAACTAAAAACATTGTATTAAAATGTCTGATTTCAAACACTTCCCTCAGATGTCAGCTTGGAATATTTATGGCTGTTTTTAATTATTCAAATTAAAAGTACATAGCTTTTAGAGTATATTTATTGCAAGATGGTGAGGGGTTGTTAATGGTCATCGTTAAAGTGTACTTTACTGCTTCTTGGTATGGGTTTAAGCATAGATTTACAATATAATTGATTGGAGATACTGACAAATTACTAGATATATAAATTTTAGTGAGCAATTTCTTAAATTCCAGATTGGATGTGCGGATATCGAAAAATGTGCATGTTTGAAAACAAACCTGACACAATTTCCATTTCAAATGTGCGGCGCCTTCAATTTCCCTCACTCGGTTTCGGATGCATTTGGTTTGTGTAACCAAGGTCTAAACCACCCCACGTGCCCACCCTTGGCCATGTGCAAATGAAATGCAAATGCCCAAGCACAGCCAGATACATATAGGATATATACGTATATAAATATAAACACTTGGATATGGGAAAAGCAATGCCACGGAAACTAATTCAAGTTCAAGGTGAATTCGCCCGCCGCTCAACGCTTTTGATGATGATACTCGCTATGGCGATGGCGATGGCGATGATGATGATGATGATTCGATTCTTTCTGCAGCTGTCAATGCTCGGTTTTCGATATGCATATTATGCAATATAGTTTCACTCTCCCCGCCGGAAAACCCAGACACCGACACATAGAATTTGCATGTGTGTCGACCGACTATATAGACCAGATACTCGCTCGGGGTTCAATAGCCGCCTGAAGGCCGCACTTGCATAGATAAGATATGTAAACATCGGCACATGGGGAAGTATAAGTGGACCATGACCCACTATTAATGGGTTCAATTCATTTGAGTAATTCCACACCTTATAAACATTTATTTTATGGGTGAAGACTACATTAGAAATGTGAATTTGCTTATTTTTACCTGAAGAATAATAAGCTAAGATGGAATATTACCAATAAAACGGATATGGCATCATTTCCTCAGTTTAATAAGGTCTAATAAGTTCTAATGATATAGATTATACAACCTGGAGTGCTCCTAGTGTGATGTTTAATTTATTTGTAATATTTTTTAAGAACTTGTATACCGAGAGGATCGATTTTTTGCAGCTGAAACTCTACGTAACTAAGATCATGCATAAAATCTGAATAAAAACGATTTTAAATTAAATCCCAGAATCGTTTCGCAGGCAATCACAAAAAGCCACAAGCAAAGCTAATTAAATTATTTGCCGCGATGTATGGCGAGACTGAAGAGAGCGGAGTGACTGAGGTTGAGGTTGAGGACCCACCGGCTTAGGGAGATATTGGGCTTCCATCTCCATCTGCATCTTCATGGATCTCCATCTCCAGTCGCATCTGTTTGCTGCGCATTTCATGAAATTACGCGCTGTTAAAATCAACTTAAAAAGACTCCACGTAGTTTTATGTATTTCCTCGCCAACAGCCCAGCAACAGCCCAACAACAGACGAAAAACAAAGTTGTAAATTATAATTTTATGTTTGAAATCTCAAACCAATAATGTGAAGCCGCAAGAGTCTGCAGAAGGGTAACCAATTGCCAAGAGGAAGTGATCTACGATGCTGAGAAAGGATCCATTGGAAATCGCGAAACTAAATCTTTAATAAAAGGTTATTAATGTGACTACACTATAGAAAATTTATAGAAGTTACTAAGAACTAGACAGAAACAATAAAAACATATGTTACAGATTTTTTTCTTCGGAGAATTTTTTTTTAAGTAAAGGAGAATTTTTTAAACTGAAATAAAACTTAATTAAATATAGATTTATTGGGGTCAAACTGTCCGAGTATTTTGTGGAGTGCACGGCTTAGTCGTAAGTCGTAAAGAACCTAACAAAAATATTGTAGAAATTGAGCAAAACATCGTAAAAGAAACTCAGCTCAGCGGCGCGCAACTCATTAAATGCGTCTGCGCAACGTAATTTGCCTTTGAGGCGCGCACGTTCCCAACGTTAAGTTCCTGCGGAGCTTCCCCGATTTTTCCTCATATATATATGTAGGCATATTCCCCGTATCGTTACACCCCATATACTATATACATACTCCCTGGACACACACACGCTCGCATGGCGGACCTTACACATTTACGACACAGCGCGACATTTACAACTTTGATGCCCAGGAATGGGTTGCAAAAAATGTTTTAGAATTGTAAAAATGTTGAAAATAAATTAAAAATGTGCTAAAAATCCCGAGCAGCCGGCGGGCGGCGCAGAAAGTATAGGCACGGCCGCTTTTATGGGCCTCTTTGCGAGCATTTTGGTGCTAGTTAATAGCTCCCACATATATATGAGCCAGCGAATAAATGCGTGTGGGCGAGGCCGAGGCTCTGCCATCGTTTCGAATTTAATGAAGGCAACAAAAACCAATTTTCAAATGAGTCTGCATACATGAATTCTAGTTCTAGACTCTTAATGCCTGCAGAACCCCTTGGGCTTCGAGGGGAAAAATCTCATTAAAGGCATAACGACTTGGAAACTTCCTGAAATCAAGGGCTAGTAATCAACACTCGTGTTTAAGGAAGTATTTTCCCTTTTTTTTTTTTGCTAAAGAATTCAAGGTAATGATGTGGATATTATATACGGGAAATTCACATTTTCTTAGCTTCTACAAAAATAGAAATTATACATCAAGTTTTGCATAATTGTTTCCACTATTAAGTCATATTTAGCGCATGTTAGCCTTTATTACTCTCTCCTCGCTAGAGTTGATATCCAAATGTGACAGGAAGCGCCACATCTCGTTAAGCTCCTTATCCAGTTATTAGAATTTATTCCCATCCAGCTGATATGCAAGTGTTTGGCCGCAATTTATGGCAATCACACTTGGACTCCATTCTGGGACAGAGGAGCCGAGCAGGTACCAGTGGTGTCCATTAATGTAAATCAACGTGTGTGCAATTTCATTTTCAATGCAACAATTTGTGGCCGCCGGCGGGGGGAGCTCTTATGTATCATTTATTTCGCTTTTTTTGTTCGAAATCGCAACAAGTTTTTAATGAAGTGAATGGGGTGTGCAGTGAGGTCCGAATTGTGGAATTGGCGATAGACAAACGCGACGGAGGTCTGCGAGTGACAGGCGAGTAGCGTGTTGAGGGCGTTGTTCGACGGTGGAATATGCAAATTCGCATATTTACTTTAATGGCCATCGACATGCTCCGCAGTCTACGGTCGACGGTCTACGGTATACGGCCTCTGGTCTCCGCTCTCCGGACGGGGGCTCCTGGGCATGGCCTATCAATCACTGGATTCTGGACATTAAAGACCGTATTCGAGACGAAATAAAGTCGTTTAGCTGGACGCCTTCAGCCAGGTCAGGATCCGTGCCGTGCATCAATCAGTTTAATGTTTTGGCCAGCGTTACCGATACCGATACCGGTTAGACCAGCCTTGCGCCTTGAGCGGCACATAAGCTCGCTCTCCCGTCGTCGTCGTCGGACTCATACTCATATTCAAGAAGTTCACGATAATATCGAACATGACCAAACAAAGGTGTGTGCTTCCTATAATTATGTCTTGTGCCTACGCCCATTTCTTTGATTTGGTAATTTACGAATTGGAGGTTCTGCACTCCAACCGGACCATCATTTGGCATAATTAGCCGGCCCGAGGAAGTGCATCGGCGTAATCGAGGGGACTTAGTAGTGGTCCCCACTAAGTGGCATGCGAAACTCGTTCGGTTATGTGCAAAGTATCTGAGAACAATGCATATTTATGACGGGGCCGAGCCCTCTCCTTTGCAAAAGTGACTCTTATTGGAGGGCACACATGAGCTGAGCCCAGAGCTTAATTAACGACGCGCAGGGGCATTCTTTCTGGGTGTTGAAAAACAATTTACAAATCCGGCGAATAAAATGCATATATAAATAGAAAATCTAATTTAATAATTTGCATATTTTGATGATTTTTCTTCCCCTGCTCTTTACAAGCAATTGGCAATGTGCAAATTGAACCAAATCAATGGATGTACACGCAAGGGAACAATGTGTAATATTTATAGAATTTATTTGTTTGTTTTGTATTTAAATATTGAATTTAAAAGGTTTGTAAAGAGATAAGTGGGTGAGTTTTAACTAATTATATTTGAATTTGAATTTAACAAATATTTTTACTTAGTGAAAGTCGCCTCGGATTAATAGATTTACACGCTAAGGAATATTTTGTAATATTTATAAAATTTATTTAGCTATTATGCATCAAGATAAAAAGCTTTCAGTCTTAAAAAGTGTTAAGTAGGTCTTCATATTAAATATATTTATATTTGTATTTATAAAAATAGTTTTATTTAGTATAAGGATTTAGTTATCCCTTTTTTTTCCCGTGCCGCGAGTATTATTTCGCTTGGGTTTCAGCCGCCTCGGATTCTGTTGCTGCTGTTGACATTTCGCTTAAAATGTTTACCTTATCTGAAGTGACGTGGAATTCGAGCATTTCGAAACCAGTTTGGCATGCGGCCTATAAACAGCTGATCGATGTAACTATTTCCGCTCCTAACTGTTCGCCCCGAAGTTCAGAGGGGGACACTGAGGGGGGACACTGAGGGGGGACTGCCCCATAATATCTGCAAGTTATGGCTGACAGTTTTGTGACCGCTTGTTTAATTGTTGGGCCATGAAGGCGAATGCTAAGCATAAGTGGGCTAAGATACACGCAGAAGGATAAGAAAAATGGGGAAGGAATAGGGAGGGCGTTGAACCTGGCCAAAGATGAGCTAATCCTAGGCCTGGAAGAGTTTTATAGAAAATACCCTACCTTTTAAGAGAATTTTTATAAAGTATAAAAGAAAGCCCTACAAATATCCATCACTATCTACTAAGCAAAAAAACCAAATGTGCATCTCAATCACTACCTCTACCTGTGCACATTTTAATAAACTTATTTAAGGATTGATTTGCCTGGAAATAACCTATAATTTTACCACCCACTTTCGAGATATCAATCCCCCATAGCCCGTACCGTTTTGCCAGAGCAAACTCCCCCTGATTTACTATTTGATAACTGCTAACACGTATCCGCAGAGTTCCATAAATCATTTTCGCCCGGGGCGAGAGCAATCACACACTCGGTTTATAAAGTAAGTTCTTAGCACCTATGGGCAGATGCCTGCCATAAATTGCGAGTGCTTTTGCTCCGCTCGATTTCAAGCGGAATGCCAGAGTGCCAGTCCGAGTGCGCGAATAAATCTCCTCCGGGGGAGTTGCAGTTGCAGGTTGCTCTGGATGCGAACAATGCCTGCCCCAAGCCCCGGATCGTAAATTGCGTGTTTGTGGCAATGTAAACAGAACAGAGGAAACCCAGAGCCAAGTCGAGGTGGGCAGCTCGAGACGGCGTCCGATAACTAAGTGGCAACAGAAAACTGAAAGACTTGGCCCCGAATCTTTCGGGAGGTCCAACAATGTTGTCTTGAGCTTCTTCGGCTTCGGCTCTTCGCATGCAACTGCACAATTTGCAGGTAACAAGTTTTTATTTTCTTCTCTTCAACTAAACGTGCTTCGGATCGGGCTTCATAAATATTTTATAAATTTAATAAATTGAGTGGCAAAGAATCCGGCCGGGAGGCACAATTATTTTAAGTATTTTAATGAGTAGAATAAAAGAAAAAGGCGGGACGGCGCCATTAATCTCGCAGCGCTTGATCTTGTCAACAGATTATGTTTAATGGCTTAAGAAGAGTCTGCTCCGCAGCCTTAGCCTAATGTCCACATTAAGTAAATAACTATCCTTGGCATAGCTTCTTACAACATCATAATTATTCAGAAGAGATAATTTAAAAATTTATTTAATTAAAAGCAAGCAGGCAAGCATCGACTCTTGTAATTTTCTAAATGAGTTTCTGTGAAGCATTGCAATTTGTTCTCGACTTGCTGTAATTTATTAAATAAAAGCCTGTTTAGATATGTTTAACACACTTTTTCCTAATAACTTTGTTGGTTTAGAGAGGGTCGATAGCCTAAGACATTGTAACTGGTGAGCTTTGGACAACTACGACGCTAGTTTTATAGATCCTAAGGTGAGTCGGCACTGTTTTGAACCTTTGTATTCAGTTTTTTATATCCAAAGGGGGGGTCGTTAGCCCAACGAATTTTAACAAGCTAATAATACACTTGAAATTAATATTTTTTCGTGTGCATATGATCGGTTTTCGTAGTGCTTTCCGTACCCCATAATTTCACTCACTTAAAAAGCCATTGAGTCTTCACACATGCGAGTTTAATTTTTTTCTCTCTTTTTTTCTGGGTCCCTTTTTTCACGGCATTTCAAAGATCAACCTTGTGTTAAAAAAGAGCGAGTGCAAAGTTTAATGGCCCGCATTTTGAGGAGGTACTTCAATTGAATAAAACCGGGCTTAAAATGGTGAAAACATTGGGCCGAAAAAGGGGGCTGGGTCCGTTAAGGGCCCTCTAATTGGGGCCTTCGGGACGATAGCTGATTATGCCAGTATTCGGATGCAAATGGCTTTGGCAGGTTGTAAATATTAGCAACAAGGGATGCCCGTGCTTATTAGCACTATCCCATGCCATTCCATATATATATATACGGATATATAGGGCCTTTATCGGCGCAGCTGCATCGCGTTCTAGGGCCATTTGCTAGAGGGTCCAGAGGCCATTCGGCGAACTTCGTCTACACTAATTTTGCGCTCGTAAAAACAACTTTAATTGCGAAAATAAAGACAACCATATTTTTATTGTTCGCGTTGGAAAAAAATTATTTTGTGCTCTGTTCCTGGATAGATTCCTGGCCATATAATTAAGCAGCCATTGGGGCCAAATATAATCCCGACTTGGGCAAAGTCCGCCGCGGAGTATTAAAAATAATGCCAACATATTAACTGGAAATATCGTAAATTATCCACTCAAATGACCTGTCAAAGCTGCCAAGCTCCTCATAATAAAAAGAAATGCAAACTACGCTCTCCAGTTGGAAGCCATTTGAAACGAAATCGAAAACAAAATCAGCCAGAATGTTTGAACCTTCGCATATATACCAAAAATACATTTTACAACTTTATTTTACGAGCGCAGCTAACTTTTTGTTTTCTGCCAGGGGCTTTTTCCGCCGAATTGGCGGCACTAAAGGCTCTTCCCAGACTGAGGCGGTTTGAGAGAGAAGGGCTTCCCAGGGTCCTTGGACCTGGTCAAGATCGCTGCCTGTCTTAAGAGGCCGAAATTAGCGCTGGGCATTAATTTATTTAACTGAAGTCGAAGTTTATCGATTGCCTGCCGGTCGGTCATGGTCACCCGGACTTTGTGGGCACCCTGCCGCAGCCTGGAGGAGTTCACGTTTTCAATTTATATATTTCTAGATAAAGCTTAAGAAGGTTTATTATAGTTTTAGGCGGAGGATACATATGTTTAGGGATAGTTAAAAATTATATATGACAGACAATTAATTGTGCAGCTGAGAAAAAAAATACGAATGGCCTTTAAAATTTTTTATTTAGATTTAAGTTTTAATGCTTTCAGGAAAAATAAATACCTCCTTGAAGTATGAAAGGAAAATCACAAATGCTAAAATAAATTCCAATTCTAGTTTCGTAACTGTCTTTATATAAAGTGACATTGAACCATATTTTTACCTTTAAACATGTTTTAACTATTTATAATAATCCTAGTCATTGTAAGTAATTTAAAAATATATTTTTATTATAAGGAATAAAGAAAGCATGAGTTTTTTTTAAACACATTTTCTTCAAGAAAAACTGTTTTCAAAGATAAAATTCCAAAACCAGTAGGTTTAAGTAAATTCTAAATATTTGTTTTCTCCATTTTTGTGTGTGTTGAAGTCGTAACTCTCTTAGAAACCCAGTAAAATTAAATTTTTGTATGTTTCCATAAAAACTAGAAAAACAAGAATTTCAAACTAGATGTTCGAAATGCATCGAATTAAATCGCCCTTAGCCTTAACATGATTTTGAAATTACCTTCGATAAGTGAAAAAAGCAGCGAGGAATGCGATGCTGTACTGGAGCAATAGATTGTTCTACACGATGGGGCACTTAGCCTTTATCGGTGGGATATGATACCCATCAAAATTAATGACAAAATGATAGCCTTGCTGGGGCCAGGAGACCGGAGGAGAGGTGCCAAGTGGGTAACCTCGCGTCTGGAGGTGAATCGACGCTGGCATGACTAATTCCGGAGTCGGGCCTGGGACAGCGCCAGTGTGGGCAGCTCAGGCAGAGCTAATGAGACGAGCCGTTCGACTTGTTTTGCAAGGAGACGGAGGAGGAGGTACCCCAGGAAAGTGCAACAAAGTTGTCCGCTGCTAGAGCGCGAAAAAAACCCGATCTCGGGTTCCTGTTTAAACAGCCAGACTTGACGGGGACGGGACGGGTTGGGGCCGATAGAGATTACGAGTAAGTTTACACGTTTTCAGACATTGGGGCCACAACCTAACACATCCACTGCGGCTACCGGAGGAACGGTAGGATCGGCAGGAGCTAGAGGTGTCCGAGGAGCGGAGCAGCTGTATCAATGCTGAATTGATTGATGAACTGCCTAGAGTTGACAGACGCCGGTCGTATTGTCTGCACTTATGCTAAACGATCACCGTAATGTGCGATCCATGTCTGGCTGCCATTACCGGTGGATAATATGCATAAAGCAGTCAGCGGCGAGTGGAAAGTGCCACTGCGCAAGGGTTTCATTCATGCCTGCTTAGCACCATGATGGATGGTCATGTGGGATTGGGCCGACAGGTCCGCTTGTAATTGCCCGGACTCCGGGATTATGCTGGCATTTGTATGCCGCCTCGTGTGCCGCGCTGCAATTAGGGGAACGTGGTCAGCCGAGCTGCACCTGATTCGTCGGACCACTAATGAGTCGAGGCCCTAAAATATGCCAATTCTAAGTTCTTGGGAATAGTGGCAATAAATGCCTGTCAGACGGAATTAAAAAATTGTCTTATAGCAAACCCAATAAAACAAATTATTCATGGGGAGTAGTAGTAGTTTCCCTCCAATTTGTATGTAAATGTGGTGTAAACTATCAATTATTTGTAGTTGTGCATGTCAGCAGGGAATGTAATGATTCTATTATAGAAATATCACCTCTTTTTATTGAAAAATAACGAGCTTAGAAGTTTTTTAAGATATTTTCAAGTATTTTATTGAATTTTAATGGTTTATATTTCCTAGAAAGGGTTGAATTAAAAACTAAAAATTACAGTTTATAACAAAAACGAGCTAGCCCTATTAAAAGATTATATAGGAATTTATGGAGATTTTTTGATTGAATTTTAAGGGCTTATATTCCCTTGGAAAGGTTAAATTAAAACTTTGGGGATAGAATAAAAATCAAAATGACTTTTGTAGTGTTCTTTGGCTAATAAAATCCCTAATTACTTCAGAAGAATGAATCAAAGAACATCTAAATACATTTACAATATGGCTAAAATCCGCAAGATATAATGTTATGTGCTTCACACTCCAATTGCCTTTTTCCCACACATAAATTAAGCTTAACTGCTTTAAGATCGAGCGATCAAATATCGCGCTGGGAAAAGGTAGGCGGCACTTTTGCCTTCAGGTGTCAACTGTTGACAGCCTGGTGGATCTATGCTAATTGATTATTTCATGCGCCGTCACCGATGCCACTTTGCCACTCCTTTGGAACAGCTTGTGACATGTGCCCCGGCTTGTGGATGCCTTAACTTGGCCAGCCTTTTCCCCTCTGTTTCAGCAGAATTTCCACAGTACTGGGTGCTCGGCTCTGAGGTATATTGATTCGTTTTCGAAACACGTATTCCCAGTAATTTGTTAATAAAGACAGTCTTCAGTGTGGCAATCATATTTAGCTTGTCGGAACATGGGTTTCTGTTATAAACATGTGTTTTAATTTTGATATCATTATACGTACTTAAGATATTTTAATATATATTTACTGTGAGAAATGATCGCTTTACTTTGGGTAAGGACTTCCTACAGAACAAGAACCAAAAAGAAACCTTTCCTGTGATTGGAAGCCATAAGATTAACCAAAGTATCCTACGGCTGTTGTGGAATGATGATATATAAAAGCATATTAATCTAAGCAGTGGGTATTTCCGTGTCGAATCAGCATGGAGTGGTATCCCTGCCGGCTTCTTTTGTTATTTGCTAGTCTGGTCGCCGCGAACAGCACAACACAACTTGATTAGGCCTTCTGTCGGAGGCGTCTCCTCTTCTCCCTGCTCTCTGCTTCCTCCTCTCTGCTGCCTCCTGCCTGCTCCCTGCCCCAGTTGCTCATGGTACGTGCCGAGACGGCGCGTCGTTGGTGGATCTGTCCTCGTTGCTCCCAGCGTCGGCACATGCGGCCTATAATTAGGTGGCAATCATTTAGAGGCGCGAGACGCACGGCCACTCCTTGCGAGAGACTCCTCTCTATGCGGACCATGGGGCCAGGATGAAAAAACAACAGCAGAGCAAAAAAAGGGGGGCAATTTTCCTTGGGCTTTTCAGTTTTCAATTTTCCCTCTGCACTTTGCTAAATGAGCCATAAATATTACTAGATGTTTGCCAAGATCGCAGATAAAGCGAGTTACACGATTCATCATACAATCTTCTGGGCGAAATAATAGCCAGACGAAGACATGACAGAAACAACAAAGAACATGAAATTAATTGTACGAAATGGCCCAGTTCAAGATCACACACAGGCCATTAGTAGTTTGTAACAAAGGGCTATAGAATTTTAGGTTTTCAAATGAATCTAATACATTTTACTAAGTCACCAGAATACTTAAATATTCACATTTAAGTCCAAAGGACTTGCAACTATAGAGGGCTAAAGAATTTTAGGTTTTCAAATGAATCTAATACATTCTACTAAGTTGTCAGAATACTTAAATATTCACATTTAAGTCCAAAGGACTAGGGAATAATTAAATTATCACATTTAATTGTAAGAGACTGGCAACAAAACTAAATTCAATTTAAAGGTAATTTCGAAAGTCCACGTGCAGCCTAAGTCAAAAGTTGAAGAGAATTAAATATTTATAAGCTAGTTCAAAAGATTAGCATTGATTAAACAATTAATCACGCTGTGTAATTACAGCTCTCATATCCATCATATATGGATATATCATATATGATTGATTAATTGGATTTTATTCTAATCAAATTATAATAAAAACAAGAAAGAAATGCAAAGAATTCTATTTGATATGCTAAATCGGATTCTACGAATACCAGAAGCTTTCCCTGAATTTTTATTAGTATATTACGCAGTTAACATTATTAGGTCACGTTTGAAATATAATTTATATAGAGTAAGGTTTATTATTGTGAATTTTTATAAAGAATAGGGACTTATGTTATATTGTTTCTCCTTCATTCTCCGCTCATAAAATAGACCAAATATTTTAAGAATAAAAATTCACCGAGTGAAAGGTTAGATCAAGGGTTTGCCTTAATTATATTATTTAAAACTACGAGCAAAAGTTATATTTCGCACTCACCCAAAGGCACATTGGCGCCATTCTTGCGATTGACGGAAACTGAGATCGGCAAAATGGCGGCGCCGGAAGTGGACGATGGCGAGGGCGAGGACGAGTCGCAGGAGCCCTCCAGCGACTGGGCAGGCGTTGGCACCGTGCTCATGTGATGCTCGGCACTGGTGATCACCGAGGTGCCATTGCTGCCGGCCCTGCCTCCCCCTCCTCCTCCTCCTGATCCCGATCCCGATCCTGAGCTGGCTTCACCGCCGACTCCGCCATTGCTGGAGCCGCTGCTCGATGTGGCAGCAGCGGTGGCACTGCTGGAACTGGCCGCCCCTCCCCCGCCGGAGCTGCTGGTGGCCGGACCCACACTGCCTCCGTGCTCGCTGTGCGGCGGAGATCGCAGCGCCGTCTGCTGGTGCGCCGGCTGCTGTGGATGCTGCTGCTGGTGGTGGTGGTGCGAGTGTGGGTGCGAGTGCGAGTGTGGGTGGCTCTGGTGCTGGAGCTGCTGCTGCTGTTGTTGGGCCACCGAGGCGGCGGCGGCGGCGGCCATGTGCACGTGGTGGGCGTGGGCGTGGCCATGCAGGCTGGAGGCGGCGGCAGCTCCGGACAGATGCGATGGCGGAGCGGAAGGAGCAGCGCCCGCCGCTGCTGCCGCTGCCGCTGCCGCCGCCTGCTGGTGATGCAGCGACACATGGCCGTGGTGCGAGTGGTGGCCGTGGGCGTGATGGGCGGCGTGTACGTGGTGGGCGTGGGCATGGACATGGGCGGGAGCAGCGGCGGCGGCGACATGATGATGATGGCCAAGCAGCGTTGTGGCGGCCGTTCCCGCCGGCGGCACCTCGTGCATGTGCAGGGCCCGCTGCTCGTCCTGCGCCTGGGCCCGCCTCAGAGCCGTCTGCAGGGCCATCACCCGCTGGCGGTCCGCGGTCAGGCGGCATTTCTCGCAAGTGCAGTAGCGGTACTTGCAGTACCGCTTGTGACCCTTCAGCGTGATCTTCAGGCCGTGGTTGCGGCAGCGAGCGCAGTTGGGCGGCGTCCGGGGCGAGATGGAGCTGCCGCTGGAGCTGGAGGCCCCGCCGCACACGTCGTTCTTCGAGTCGATCATGTCCGAGTCGGACATGGTGTCGCTGTTCCAGTTTTCCTCCGAAACCATGTCTGCAGATTCTGTTGTCCTTTCTAGAGGTGAGTTTGCGAGTGTCCAAGTATTGCTGCTTCCTTTAGGCCAACTTAAGATGCATTTTCTGCACTCTAAGCTTTGGCGTCTGGTATTTCCTTTATTTCCTTATTAATTTTTATTATTTAAGAAGTTTTAGTTGAATTATTAATAGCATTAAGTATTGGAGTTTAATTATGCTTGTCTATAGATGATTGTGGATTATTTTAGATGCTAGACCGTATGTTTCACTTTGCATTCTGAGCTCCTAAGCACCTGAAAAGATAAGGTTTAGATTCTTATTACTCCTCTCAAACTTTCAGTCTGCAATTAAATAATGAATTTCGCTTATTTGGTTAATTCCCCGCAATGCTGATGTAATTTCCAGATATAACTCAAAATGCTAGCAAAAATATTATTATCGTTCGGGAAGATATGCATTTCCTTATTTTTTGCATGCTCGGCTGGCGCTAGCCAACGAATTACATTTGTATTTATAACGCCAGCCGAATGTTTGCCATATTTTCGCAAACATTTTGCTCCGAAATAAGTCAATTGTTCAAATATACACAGACGGCAAACTTCGCCTCTATTGGCCGTGGATCATTGCATGTTAGATGGCAATTAGAATATCGAAAATTCATATTTTGATTCGATCGGTCACGCCTTCTTTACATAAGAGACCAGATTCCAGATTGGCTCTGGATATTAGTTACAACCCAAAGGTGGAGTTGGAGTTGTAGATACAATGTAGCGATAGAGGTGCCCGATCTGTCACGGTATCATACTATATGTCACCGAAAAGGTTCTGACGGATGCGCAAATACCTCGGGGTGAGAGCGGAATGGTAGTTGGCCTTTTGAGCTTTTGAACAACCCATAAATTTAGCAAGGCCTTTGGCGCTTGAGAATTGTGTGGCGATTTCCCGAGAGATATTTACGTAGTACGGGTTTTTACGAGTCGTAAAATAATATTTCTAAAATGTATATTTAAATTATATTCGATATGTATATTTAACTGCAAAGAAATACAAAGCAAGCACTGGACTAGATGTAATTATTTAAAATATTTTCAAACTATTTTAAAGTTTATATGTTCCTATGGTTCATTTCTTTTTTATTATTTAAATATTCTAACTTCGATTGAAGTTATTTTTGAATTCTGAATATATTTCTAGAACTAATATTTAAATATAAGAATTATATTAGATATGAATATTTGAATGGGAAGAAACCACTTTACTAGATATATTTATTAAAAATATTTTTTTTAACTATTGTTATGCTTTTTAAACTAAACTGCCTGTTTAGAAACCAAACTTATATTTGTTTCCTATAAATAATTACGTAAGAAATTCAACTTAATTATTACAAATGGAAATCAAGAACTACTCTATTATATACACTCGATTAATATATTGTTTGCTAAGTAATAAGAGATAAAAACATTCATATCAGGAAAAAAACCAATAAAAAATAACGAACAAAAAATATAAATACTCGTATATAAGCAATACTTCAGATAGCCAATATAATTCAAATTCAATTGATAAAATTACCTTTTTAGCATAAAAGTTGAACGTTTTATTTTAATAATAAGTATTTGTAATAGCCTTTTGAAATATGTTTTATTCGTATTTGCAAAGATCCACTATTTAAAAGTTAACTTTATTTTATTCAAGGGTTTCTATTAGCTGATAGGAGCTTAACTTTCAGAAATATAGGATAATTAATCTTCCGATTCGGATTAGCTTCAAAGATTTGTACACACACGCACTTGTATTCCACAATTCCAATCATATACAGTTACTCGGGGCTGTATCTTTTCAGATATCGATCAAGAATCGTCACACAATAAACAAAAAAATCACACTTGTAACTTTTTGACGCGATCGCGCTTAGTGGCTTGCGAAAAGCCGCCGGTGAAACGAGCTGAAGAAACCGAGGTGTAGCAGAGTCTGAAAGTCACACGATTAATTCCGCAGCGCGAATAATTAATATTAATGGGGTCGGTCTGGGCCTGAATTCGTATCTGTGGCTGAATCTGGATCTGGTATCCGTCGAGTGGAACTATTCGCGAGTCGCGAGCCGAGCTTTCTGCCGCTTTAGCTGCTTTGGCTGCTGCTGTCCGATCTGAAATCTTTGGCATGCACAAGGCAACTCACATTGGGCCGCAAGACGCGGATGCAAAGAACTCAAAAACGCCGAGTCTGTCGGCTGGCTGAGTGTGCGAGAGCGCCTGTATGGGTGCCAGCCCCTGCTAGTTTGTGGTGTGTGTGTGTGTGTGTGTGTGTGTGGATGTGCGGTGTCAGTGTGTGCGTGCAAGCGGGCACCGCCAACGAAACGGAACCGAAAATCGCATCGAGAGAGCCAGAGCAAAGCAACCAAGCACAGCACAGTGGACCGAAAGTCCTTGAAATTTGAGTCCTACGGCAAGCTTGCTTGCTATATTTTTTGAATTAGGGTTGTCGTTATCAAATTTTAGCCAATTTTTAACTTACCCGCTCTATGCAATCAATGATTTAAGCAAACACAATATTTTTAAACTAATAATTTTAAAATGTATTATATTTTATTAAAGGCCCCAGTCATTAAATTAAATTAAATGAAACATTTTCTGAAAATCAAAACTACAAATTATAAACTCTTTAAATTAAGTGCGAGTACAGTGAGAATTACTTAACATTATTTCTTTTTCCATAAAGTAAAATAGTTTAGTAAAAAAATATTACCTATCTTCTCACTGATTGGTCCTGTATAATTTTTTCTTTAAGAAAAATAGTGTTCTAATCATTTTTAGAAGCTTTATATAATAATTTGCCCCAAAAAGTATGCAATGCTTCTTACGGCAGAGTAATAAACATAGTATGGTCGGGTGACAACGGGTGATATGGTTTTAGGGTTCTCGAAACTAGAAATTAATATTAAAATGTTGTTTTACATTTTCATAAACATTACATCTCAATTTGGCAATTAGAATTTTTTGGTAATCAGTAAAATCTAAACTCAACATTTTTTGTTCAAAACTTTAAAAACAATATTTGTATTCCAAGTCAAAAAATCTTCAAAATATTTTCCCAATAATGATTAGATAAGGCCATTGAATATTTAAACCACTGTGCGGCGTTGACGTTGCGTGCATTTGGAGAAATGTGGGGGCTGCACACACACACACACAGACGCACACTCCTGCTCGCACATGCAGCACAAACTCACTCGCGGAAATGCGCAAATACAAACAGACGGCGGCCCTTGTATATAGACAGCCTCACACACATTGGCTGGCTGTGGTGCTTTGTTGTTGTTTTTGTTGCTGTTGCTGTTGCGGCTTTCGCTGCAGTTGCTTGTAGTTGCATCTATGTGTGTGTGTGGGGCCGGTTGCAGTCGCCTTGCAACTTGTTCGAGTTGCAGTTGGTCTGAGTTGCAATGCGTTCGGCTTAGTTTTGCCTTCCTCCACTTTGTTTAATTCCCATTTTCAGCACGCTCTCTTTGCGCTGCGAGTTTTATTGCATTTGTTTTGGTTATTTCTTCGTTTGAAAGGGCGTATGAGTGATGGTCACTATCGGCAATAGCACTGGGGCATTCTTTACTTGTTCAAGTTTGCCAAAGAATTTGTGTGTATTTTTTGATTTTTAATGTTTGGATGGACTGATCATTACTTAAAAATAAATAAATAATTAAATGTATGACACTAACTATGTTTTAGAGGCATCAAAATATGCAAATATGCAAAATCAAGACTGGAAATCCTTCTTTCTAATTGTAACACATGTATGTTCTTTAATTAAATTTACAAAAAAATATTAGGAAAATTAAGGAATATTACTATGTTTCTATTGCACAATACAGGTAATATAAAAAAAGAATTTATTTGTTCATCGGGGCGTATGCGTAATTTTTCTAAGTACTCACTTTCGTTAAATTGGTGGATATATCTTATTTAGTTCAGAACGAAGCCTATTTAAGTTAATATACTTAATCGATTTATTATACATTATAAATGGTTTAATTATGATAAATGGATTTGTAATAATAAATATGGATTTATTTGTAAAACAAGCCACATGTTTAGTATTTATATTGTTAGATTGCACTATGGAATTAGAGGCCATTAAAGGAGTAACACCCAGCCTCGCATACTTGCATAAGTAACTTATAGGAAAAGATAATGTAAAACAGATGTGGCCCTTATCTAACTAGGTTGAACTAATACTTACAGCAAGTAAATGGCTAGAAGTCGTCAGTAATTGTATATACACATGTACCTCATCTCAATTAAATGTAAGATAAATATTCAATACCATTAAAAAGGGTTTTTACAAAATCATCAATTGATAGAAGAATAAATTTGTATTTAAATTTTTATAAACCTTTCTTGTTTGAACTTTAAATATATTATTATTAATATATTCTTCGACTTAGAGGAGTCTAGTTATATGTTTAAAGATATATTCAAGAAATTAATTAAATTAAACTTAAGTTTAATTAAATTTAGTCTTTTTTTGATACGAGGTTAGCTCAGGGAACTTGCTTATCTAAATGCACCGGCTTTGCGACCCATTTACCTATACAATAAGCACAAACGATGCTTGACGACTGATTAGAACGGACGGACCTGTATTCTAAATAAAAGATAGAGAGAAAAAGTGACAACAGGGGGCAACTAACCGATGATTAAGTATGTATTTCAGCTGATTAACTGAACGATATGAAGTGTTAGTTTGCCTCATTTTTGATCGCAGGTAATTACTTAATTTGGGTGTCTAAAGAGTTAATTTACCATTTTGAGCCAGGAGAGGTAATTGAGCATGAATGATATGTGGTGTTGATAACGGGTCTCGCAGTTCGCAATTCGTGCTGCTACCAGGTGCCCCGCCCCCTTTCTTCCACCGCCCATGCCCCCCTGCCCCGCTGCCACCCTGCGGCCACGGAAAAATGTTGTTACTTGGTCGGTTTTATTTAAAAAATGCACACGATCGCTTATCTTGCATGTCGCGACTAATTTGTATTTGCGGAGAGACCCGGCGAGAGAATCGCCCCGAAGAGCCACATATAAAGAGAAAGACAGAGGGCCTATCAGTGGAATGGCATTCCTAGATTTGCTAATTATGCGATGCATGCAGAGGGAGAAAAATCTCTCAACATACATATTTATAATTAATCGAACGGACAAAGAGAAATAATATTTTTTAATTTACAATCCCCTGCGATTAATAGCCTTCTTATACTAATATTAAAATAGTTTTAATTAAATCAATGAAAATGCCTCAAAATAAAACCAACTTTTCGCCCTGTGTAAGCTAAAAGGAGACTTGGAAAATGTATCAAGGAAAGCAGCTTTTCTCAACGAGCTAAGTCGTGAAACGTCTACAAAGTTAAAGGGGGATTACTCGCTCTCGATGGGCATGTCTGCTTAATTAATTAATTTGTCTAAACCGGAAAGGATCCCGATAAGAGCCCACTTTCAGGCTCAGGTTATTAATGGGCCAAGGGCAATGCCGCATATTAAATACCGAGAGCGCATCTCACGTCGTTAAAATGATAATTGCAAAAAGTAAATGAAGACCATTAAAAAATTGATTGGAAGAGATCAGAAATATATAATCGTAATCGATCGTAAAAACCGGCTTGGGCAGAACTTTCAATCGAATACGCGGGGGGTGTCTTGGCTCAGGTCTCTCGGCTGCGTGGCCTTAAATAACTTGATTTTCCATTTTGTATTTGCATTTCCCTCATAACCACCATTCAGACTTATAAGCTCCGATCACCGATCACCGATCACCGCCTCCGCGATCCTAGTGGTGTCTGTGGGGATAACCGGGATAAAACACGACTTGTTGCTGGTTCGTTTCCTGTTCAATTTGGTTGCCAGACAATGGCCCAAACTCCTCTATCCATCAGGCTCTATAAAAGTAGCTCGGTCGCTCGCACAGCAGTTGTAGATGGCAATCGCGGAGCGTACCTGCCGCTATCGCCATTAAGCCGTGTAGACACGAGCATTTATGTCAGGCAATTACAAGGCAGTTTGCAACGCCCCCAAAGCGGCCAAAGCGGGACACTGGGGTGTTCCACACGCGGTGGCAGAGAGCAGTCATAACTCATTGTTCACTTACCGGGGGACAATGGGACAGACAGGCGGCTGCCAGGCAGACAGGCAGTGGCAAAACTATCTGCATCTATGTATCTCTGGACGTATCTGCATCAGCATCTGTATCTGCATCTGTATCTGCAATTGCAATCTGCCCGCGAGGTGTTCTATACTCTACGTTATGCAAGTGCGCGCAGCGAGCGGGAGTGAGAGCGCGAAGTTCGGATCGAGAGTGAGAGTAAGTGTGTGGAAGAGCGAGAGCGTGGAGCCGGTAAAAATATTATTTGTTATCTCTGGAACCACAAACAAATTAGCTTGGATCCTTCTCCCTTCGAGGTCCGCACACACACACTAAAGATATTTTCAGACTCTTGCACTGCCACAAAAAAAGGCACATACACTGTATTTCGGAATTCACACAGTTCGATGTTTGCATTTCACAGTTCGCAGTTCGCAATTCGCATTTGAATCGACTTCGCTCCAGTTCTGTTTGGGTTAAGATTGCGGTTCCGAACACGGACCGCGGGAACGCGCACGAGCGCAAAGGACGATCGATGCGAGCAAACTGGTTGCGGAGCAGCCACCAAAGCTCTGAGCACGACACCGGCCGCCACAGAGCACCCGGACCAGTACCAGTCCGACTAGTGACTAGCGTACGGACTTGCGGACAGATGAACGAACGGCCGGGGCGGACGGACGGACAGCGAGAGGGGTCCGCGGTGAATGTGTGGTGCTGGCACAGAGACGGGCCCGCCGACTGTCGCCGTGTCGCAGTGCCTTCGGTATTTGCACACTCCGGTGCAGCGCGAAAAAATAACGATTGCGGGAGTTGGTCGATGGCAGCGATTGCCGAATGCCCTGCAAATTAGTGAGTTTTCAGAGCAATAAGTACACAGCAGGGGAAGCAATACTAAAAATGGATTTTTGTTCACCTTAACCAACTATTAAATAATTAATTTACGGACTCAAGTATTTAGCTCGAATCCCACACAATTCTATTATTTAATTTCTGAAGTTTTAAAAAACATACATAAATCACTTACACTTGAAAAAAATAATATTTTCAATTACAAAAAGCTGCTAAGAACGAACACACTGAAATGCAGATAAATAATTCTAATTTTGAGAACAGTTTCCTGAGAATACGTTTTCAATAACAAATTGTATTCGTGAAAAATAAAAATGTAATTGAATATGAGGACATGTGGATTATTTTTTAAAGCTTAGGTAATACAGACAACATTTTTTATTTCTTCTGTAGCTTAAATAGCTAAAGGTAAATTGTGTGTGTATTATAAAAATTCTGTCAATCAAACTCACAATTCTATGGTAAATCACAATTGTAGTGACTCGGACTCGAGCCGATGACCGTCAGCTTATTGGTACAGCACTCTACCTAACGCACCACTCAGGCAAATCTATATTTCTAAGAACTATTAATGTTTTAAAATCTTGATACATTTTAACGACCGTAAAATCCCATCATAAGTAAAAAGAAAAACATTAAATATTTATTTATAATTCTTCCAAAAACTAATAAGCTCGTCTAAGCATTGGGAACACAAACGAAAGCATCTTGGGAAAAAGAGAGCAACGCCTGAGAGCAACGAGTCTGGGAGAGTGGAAAGTGCATTTGCCCCATTATTTGGACAGAGCGGCGATACAATGTTGGCACCATCGCTCTCTTAGGTCCGCGCTCTTCCTCTCTGTGCGATTCTACCACTACAAGCTCCATGTGTTTTTGCGAGGCAACTTTGTTGCCGTACATTGACGTCTCCGCCTGCACATGGACGATCACAAATCCGCACTCTTGCGCTCGCGCTCCCCACTTTCTGGCTCTCCTCCTAAAGTTCTCTTCGTCTCTCTGTGGATCGAGAGAAGAAGAGCCACCTTATATGGCCAGAATCGAAGGGGATCGGGTTTGGTCGTCTAGCCGAAGGCTCTTGATATAGGTCGGACCACTCAGCTGGTCGGAATATTTATGCCACCTTCTTGGGACGCTTGGGATGCTCAATCTGCGTGTGTCACACACGCACATTTATCACACTTAAAGGTTTCCTTTCATCGTCGGCCGTTATAGTGGTCATCAGGATCGATTCGCCAGTCGGCGGAAGATAATTGCGCTGGAGCTGGAGCTCGCTGGGCTCCATTAAAAGGTATTCTCTGCCGGAGGCGATGCACGCAGCTCACAAAAACAGATTCCCGATGGTAATGGATGGCTTAAAGACCTTGTCGCGGGCAGCTTCCCCTTGATAACCAAATTTAAGTGGTAATTATGGGTCAGTGTGGTCAGGAATTATTGCAGATATTTACATACATAATCGAGATGTAGGTCCTTGTAGTTAATCTTACTTTCGGTTTTCTTGAAGTAGTTTAATAATAACCTTAATTTATGGGTAAACAATATTTTGAAGATCGCTTTTTTGGTCAAAGATTAATTTATTAATTAGAAGTAGATGCGAAAGCAGAATATCGGAGATACAAATTTGTTTTACGACCCCCTGACCCCATATCCATTACCCACCGTTAGAATTTAAAGAATTGAAGCTGGCATTCCTTGTCCATATTCATAACCTGGCTCGAAAGCATTCCCATCTTGCATTGCCGCAGAGTGTGAGTGTCGAAAGAGCGTGGGGCTAGGAGGCATCTCCAGTTGCATACTCGTAAATCAATTAGCAAAGAGCGGCGAGAGAAGAGTATCTCGCGGATACGCCGCCCAGCCGAAACTCGTTTGGCTTCGCCTCACGGATGAGTTCGCTCTCAAAAAACGCCAACAAACCTTTGGCAGAAGGGCAAACAACAACAGCAACAACATGGGGCCAGAGAAAATGCAAATTGCAAAAAGAAACCGGCAAATATTTATATATGATTTGCTCTCTCGATCCGCATCCGCGAGATACGCCACTCTTCGCCGGGGATACGAGGCGACCCCCGCATTGATCAGCCTTTCCTTTGAGTGGTTTATTTTTAACGAATCCCCACCGCAAGCGGTGGCAGTGGCAATTGCAAACATTTATACAAATTGACGTTTAGCTGTCGCTGTTGTCACCTCGCCAGCCGCACCAAAGATACACGAAGCAGAGAATTCTCCGGATGACCCGGCAAATGTAATTCAAGTTGCCAACCGCAGACTGTCTCCGCAGATATGGCTCCACGTCTCAATCGCCCTTTTTTCCCTTGCCGCTTGCCGCTGCCAGACCCAGACCCGCTCCCAAAGCCCCTTCTGACAACAGCTCGTGTTCGTGTTTTATAATTGTTATGGCCATTTCTACAAGTTGTTGTACATTGTTGGCCGCCTCGAGGGCTTTGGGGTCGGGTTTGCACAACAAAAAATGGCATTTATTATGTATTTGATTAAATTTAAATGGAAATTGGTTTTTAAATTACAATAAATATAATAGTGTATAAGGAAACATTTTTAAATTTGATTTATCACAAAAAGTATCTCTTTATCTAATGCCCTCAAGCTAAAATTAATATTTATTTCCTTTTAAAATGTAGTTTTAATTAAATTTCTTTCCGTGTTGGTTTAGTGGGTAGCTGGTCGAGTTGCTTAGGCATGCGAATCGCACACATGACTGGCGCCCAGATCGCAAATGTATATCACCGCTGTCTGTTTGTATTTCCCCTGAAAGTCAGTTTCGGAACGGTTCAAGCGCATTATGTATCCACACGAAGATTAAAATATTTCCCTGAAATTGTTCAAGTAGGCATGGCCTACTACATATGTTAAACATTTTAAGTTTAACTAAAATAAAAACAATACAAAATACTTAACATTTTTCGCCTTGATCCCCTTCGAATAATTTTATCATTACAGGATCCATTATTTATAACAAGGTATGAAAATGACGCTTAATGGAATTCCAATCAGTCTCCGGGATGTCTCTTCTTTAATTACAATACTTTGTTAAATTGTCCTCGTGCATAATGTATAATTAAATAAATCTGATAAATGGTGAATATGAACTGAAACCTCCACTTTAATCATTAGGCTCCTTGAGTCCCCCTTAGCCATTTTTTTCGAGGTCCTCGACGCTGGGCTTTTTGATCATTCCCCCTCATCGGCTTCATTTAAAGGCCATCCTCCCCTGGACCATGCCGATGGGAAATTTGAGATGTTTTCGAAGCCGAACAAATTGGTAGCTTAATGACAAATGGAGTGCCAAAAAACGTGTTTTATGTTCATAACCAAGATACGCAAAAGGTATTTAAGGCAACCAAGACACCAGATTCCGATAGCAAGCGAGGAGGAAGAAGGCAAAGCCAATCTGCATATAAAACGTAACCAAAGGACAAAACCTTTTAGCCGGCCAGCTGGAGGAATCTGTGCGGGGAGCATTCGCATCCACAACTCCTTCTCCTTCTCCTCCAGGATGGGCACAAGTGTGACCGAGGCAAGGAAGGAAGGAAGGGGGCCTCTGGTTCAAACAGAGAGTAATTTACGCTTGCATGCAAATTGAAAAACAGTCGAGAGCAGGCACTCGGCACCAGAGGAGTAGGAGTTCCTCCGGTGCTCGGACTGATTGACCACCGAGGATGGGGTACGATGCATTTTAAAACAAATTGGCACAGTTTGTGAGAGGTGGCGATGGAGCTGTGTATTGCGTAGTGTGTTGTGTGTGCCGAGGCGTGTTTGTCACTCAATTAGATGCAACTCATTTAGCCGCTCTCGCATTTGGCCGCCATTTGTGTGCACAAAATGTTAATCAAAGCCTGATGGGATTTTTTAGGCCAACTAATGATGCCATGCTGTGCTGCCTGCCATGATGATGATGCCGGGCCGGGCCGGGGCTGGTTCTGTGGGTGGCTGCAGGGTCGTCACAGACATATTGATGACAGTCACTCAATTAATATGCAAAATTTATGCATGGGAAAGTTCAAAACAAACAAACCAACCATAGCCAGGCAACACAGAGTTATAAAACATACATGTGGGCGTGGAAGAAAAAAACTGGGGGGAGGGGAATGGCATGCCCAATAAAAAATCAATACAAATTAGCAGCAGGCTCATTTTGTTCTGTTTTTTAGGTCCACGGAATTGAGTTGTCGTCACTGTTGCGTTTGTGCCCCATAATCCCATGTAAGCTCCTCCAAAGAGTCTTCCATTAGCTTAAATTTCCCTCATGCGTGTGTCATGCGTGTCATATGTGACACCTTTTTAAACTGTGGCTATCAGGTGTCTTCTTATTGTAGAGCTTCTGAGGGGAAGGGCCATGATATTAAGATGTTTTTCACCCCTTTTATATATATAATTATGAGCAATTATTATCCAAAACCAATGAGGGAAAAAGCTCCATCCGGGTGTCTTATAATCGAGGCTTTGTTAAAAATAAATATCTGTTTCAGAGTCAGAATAATGTGAATAATGAGAGCAAACTCCCTTTTTAAACGGCTAATTACATCATTATTTAATAATTAATCTATAGATTAATATAACAATAGTTTTAGCTCATTTGTTTTGCTATTAAATTAGTATATCAATTAAACAACCTTTCTTAGCCCAAATTAGTAATTATTCTGCAATACCAATAAAATTAGAAGCTTCAACAGGGTATCTTATAATCGAGGCATTA
Source organism: Drosophila tani (assembly GCA_008042535.1). Taxonomy (NCBI): domain Eukaryota; kingdom Metazoa; phylum Arthropoda; class Insecta; order Diptera; family Drosophilidae; genus Drosophila; species Drosophila tani. The sequence continues at coordinate 41,352 of VNJO01005201.1, read as the reverse complement.
TTAAAAATATACATGTATTGAGACATATGTTTCAGAGTCAGAATAATATGAAAGCTGTTAATTAAACCATTAATTAAATACATTTATCTGGTTTCACGAAAATGTGTTTGCTTTTAAACAAATATTTTGAATCAATAAACTTTCCAATCTCAAGTGAGCAATTATTCTTCAAAAACAATGAGGAAAGAAGCTTCAACTGGGTATCTTATAGTCAAGGCTTTATTAAAAATAATTATCTGTTTCAGATATCTGAATAATATGAGCAAACCTCGTTTTTAAACGATTAATTAAATCATTAACTAAGTACTTTTATTTTGTTTCAGGCAATTGGATTCGTTTTAATTAAATATTTTTTGATTAAATAACCTTTCAAATCTCAAAAGAGCAATTAAGAAAGAAGCTTTAATAGGGTATCTTATAATCGAGGAATTATTTTAAATAAATACCTGTTTTACATACAGAATAATGTGAAATTTTAAAGCAAAACCTTTTTTTTAACAGGTAATTAAATTACTTAATAGGTTATTTTATCTAGTTTCAGGCAATTGGGTTTACCTTTGATGAAATATTTCGGTTAAAACACCTTCCCAATCTCAGAGACCTTGAAGTCCTACCCTTAAACCCAACATTTTAACGAAATTAGTAATCCTTGAAAAGTAGTAGCAAAAGCGTAGCCCCAGCCTGCGATTTAAAAGTTTATTTAAATAAAGTTGGCTGTGGTGACCACGACGCCAGAGCACATGTGTTGCACATTGCAATTAAATCGCTGGCCAGCCTGCGACGCGGCTGTCCGTGTCCTGCACCTGGCATGAAGGGTTTGTGTGCTGCATTTGATGGCTGGGCTGATGGAAAAGTTGTAGCGACCAAATAATTTCACAGGATACAAGGCCGGGACATGTGAAAAAGGGGAAGGAACGCACAGCGGGTCAGTGCCAAAGTTTGCAGCTCCGAGATGCTGATGTTGATGATGATGAGGATCTCGACGCAACAATAGTTTGCATCTCGGAGATGCCCGGAATGAAGTTATGCTGCTCCTTTGGCCTCGTGTTTTCCTGTTATTCTAGCTGGCTTGCCGCAATCAACTGCACTGCATGTTGCGGTTCCTCGGAACAACTCGTGGAGCCTGCGAGTGTGTGTGTGTGTGTGTGGGTGTGTATCTAATCACATTAGCACGTGCGCATATCCTTTTGAAGGAGCAGCCGGGGACGCAGGCCATCGGAGTCCCCAGGCTGCCATTCGAAGCCCGGGACTGAGTGTGCAAACTAAAAACATTTTGGCCGCTTTGTTTTTGGCTCATTTCGTTTGTCGATTTTGATTATTTGTCTGTGGCTGGCCGCACCTCACCACACCGCACAGCACAGACTTTTGTTTTTGCCAGTGCCCCCCCGCCAACTATTTGTATCTCAAAGTTGGCCCACACACGTAGTCCACATGCGAATGCCAGAGCTATTTTCTTTGTGCACTTCAAAGTTTTCCACAAAGGCGAAATAATTTCGCCCCCTTCCAACTCGATTTGGAATTTAAAACCAGAGTGATCCGATATTCTTATGCGGACAGCGGAATTTGACCAAGATTTCTCTACACAGGCATGTTTCTAGCCAGTAACTGGACTGTAGAATCAATAAAACTCTTTGTATTTTTTTAAATGCAAGCAAATGTGGTATTTATTTTTAAGCAAGCTCTTGAACAAGCGGAGAACCAAGCAAAGTTCTCAACAAAGTACTCTTTAAATTTGGTTTTGCGGCTCTAAATCTCAATAGTTAATGAAGCAAGCTACTTTTGTATACATAATCTGTATACCGTGAATATTTTGGCCCTCAGGCAACAATATTTTATTTGTTTACTCCGCCTTTACCGGCACATATGTTAGGATAATGGTGGAGTGCGGGGCCACCTTGAGCTCCTTGAGATTCACCTTGGCCGAGTGTGCCACCTTGACGGAATCCTCGTGGTTGTTGTAGTTCTCGCTAAAGTAGGAGATGGTCATCTTGTCGGGCAGATCAGCCGGCCCGGTGAAGTTGCCCGACTGTGGCAACTCGGTGGGATTGAAGATGACAAAGTAGCCGGGGTTTCCAGACTTGATCCTAAGGGAAGAGCCAAATATTCAATTAGATTGGGCATTGGAGTTACTTTCGGCATAGAAATAATGCATATTCTAGGCTAAATAACTACTAATATTAATTGGTTAATGTTCTTACCTCTGCCTTCGAGTGGCAAGCATGAGAAAATGGATGAATGTTAGTACGAATGACATTAAAACCAAACCAAACACCACAAATTACCTGGAGAAGGCCACCAGAGGATCGGCATTGAAGAGGGTCAGCTCGCCGTGCATATAGGATGCCGACTTGCGCAGCAACTCGATCTGCCTGTAGATCTCCTCGGTCACATTCTGGTACTCGACGGCATCCACAGCCACCACGGGCACACCGGGCAGCAGGGAGAGGAACATGGCCAGGGCCGAGGGATCCTGCGGGGTGTCGACAAAGACGTCCGCAAAGTTCCACTGCAGCCAGCTGCCGTTGCCCGCCTGGAAGAGTGTGTTCTCGAGATTCTTCTTCAGCGACTTCTCCGGCTTGGACTTGCTGAGCACCTTCACAAAGTCACCGTACATGGGCAGATCGATGCCATTGACTCCGGGCACATCGCTCAACTGGTAGACCTGCGGCTGGATCACATCCTCGGCCACGGAGAAGAAGGCCTCATCGGAGGCGTTCTTAACGATGCTCAGGTAATCATAGAGAACGTCTCCCAGACCAGACTGGAAGGTGGTCTGCCTGTGGTCGTAGAAGCCATAGTCTCCCTCTCCCAGGTTAAAGTCCTTGGGCACTGGCGAGTTCACTTCGTCCTCCAGCTGATCGGACAGCACAAAGAATTTGGTGTTTTTGAGACGAATGCCCTGGACACCCAGGCCCACCAGGTGGCGCAAGACTCCTCCAAATTCGTTCCTGATTATCGTACTGTTCATCTTGAGGTCGTAGTGACCCTCTTGGAACTGCGAAAGCAAGTAGCTGTCGTCCAGCTTCTCCCAGGCGCTGCGATTGCCGCCCACCTTCAGCCAGTTGGTGGGTTCGCTGCTCCTTCCGCTCACCCAAACTAAAGCAGAGCGCTTCTCCGGATTGGCAATGGCATCCTGCACCAGCTGCGAGTCCTTGGGCACATAGTTGGGGGTGAGATCGAGAATAACCTTGGTGTCGCTGCCCAAATAGAGGGCCACCAGTCGCTTGATTTGCTCCTCCACCTCGGGCTTCTTAACGTTGTAGGTCAACTCGGCGGGCAACTCGTAGATAGCGCCGGTGGCATGGATCTTCTTGGCGGTCTCCACATCCTGCGGCTTGGCAGCCTCGATTTGGGCGAACTTGGCATGCGGTCCGCGCTTATACCAGGCCAGGGGCTGGGGGGCAGAGCACTTGGGGGCTCCGATGATGATCAGAATGGCGCCCACCAGCATGCCCACCCAAATGGCCCAGAAGCCCACGAAGAAGATCCAGCGCAAGCGCACCCAGAACGGATCGTTGGCGTACTTCATGAGCTCCTCCTTGCTCATGCCAGTGAAGGCCTGTTGTTGTGGGAAAAGCAATATTTCAAGAGTTAATTAAACTAATATATTTATTCCTCTTAAAGATTATAATTTAGGGTTTTTTTTGTTATTAAATCCAATTAAATTCATCGAAAATATACTTACAGGCTTGCCTCCATTGACGGGTCCTATATCGATCTTGGCATCGCCATTCTGGTGATCGTTCTTAATGAACTTCACCTCATCGCGACGCTCCGCCAGCTTGTCTTCCGCTCCGTTGAGCATCTGCTCGTCGGCTCCGTTCTCATCCTGGACCATTTCGACTGGAATGTGAACGATTCAACGATGGTTAATTGGCTCTAATCAGTTTCAATTAAGCTCACGCTAAGCTTTGCTCAAGCGAACAGGCGAGGAGACTTTCTCCCCAGAACAGCTTTTTCAGGTTAAGTCGAAAGAGAAGCCAAGCCACATTGAATTTATGTACCTTTCTGAGAGGAGAAGAGAAGGGTGGAAACTCCCAGTTTTTCATCTGGGATTTTTGCCTGCTGACGTCATTGGAAACCAGCTCAACATTTTGGAGTCTGCGCTTCAAGGGAAAATCGACCTGTGGCTTGCTTTTCACTCTGATAAAAAAGAAGTCTCTATCAGCCTCCGCCTCCGCTTTATGCATATTTTTCTTATCTGTCTCCGCTCTGATAAGGCACTCCCAGAGACACGCACCCAAAAATTAATAGCTCTTAAATATAGCTACATAACTTTATGTTCTTTCCAGTGAAAAACCCACGCACTGTTACGTCAGCTCTCCCATTTTTCCAATTTATGTATATGCAAATGCGATTCGCTTTGTTTAATTACCTTTTTCGGGGCTCGAGTTTCCTCCTAGGAACTTGTCCTCAGCTATGGTTTTGTACACCTCGGGGGGTTCGGCGGGGCTCTCGGCAGCTGCGTTGATTGTACTATCAGACGCGTCTAAAATAAATCACGTTAATTTTGCGAGATGAGCACGTTGAAAAACTTTTTACGATTAAACTGAATCTTGTAGATTTTTTTTATTAGAGAAAATTGCAGTGTGCTCTCTAGTTTTTCAGTTAATAATGCTAAAATGCTGCCCACCACGGCAGCTGGTAACACTAAAATTACGTGGCCTTACAAAAGCTAAATGGCATACAATTTCTTGGCGCGAAACTTGAATTGAAACAACTTACCAGTAACCGGCAGTGTGACGGAATTCTGCAAAACAAATATTTATTAGTATAAAAAAAGAAAGTTTTGCGTTTAGTTGCACTCACCTTGCTGGCGGCGTGGCCTAGGCGTTTTAAACGTGAAAACAAATTCATGGTCACTTCTTTCTTCTTGTGGTTTTCTTTATTTATTTCAGCAAGGTGACTTGTGATTAAATATTTCTCACGTGGCTGCAAAATATTAAATACTCAAGATTTAAACTATTCCTTGAATTTTTTGTATTATTTAAAAATTATTTATAACCGATTTGTAAATAAATATAACCGAATATTGGTATATGTTATGTTTAGGTACACACTGTCTAGTTTCAATTGTTTCTAAAATTTATAAGCTGTGTTTTATGATTTTGACACACAATTTTAGTAGATTACTTCCTTGTTGAACTTAATTTATGATTCATTTCCTTTACGTGTAATTTAAGAAGCAGGAAAAATAATTTGACACAACCTTAAGACAAAACCTTAAGGGTGATGAAATAAAATAATGCATTTATTCTTCACCTTATCTAAAGCACTTTTCACTGTGGTTTCACGAGACCCGCCCGGCCAGAGGTCTGAATCGCAACTGAGGCTGCAGATATGCAGCGCGCCTGCAGTGCATCGCTCCCAGAGGCAGTGCCTCGATCGCGATCGCTCCTCGAGTTTGATTTAATTATACTGTATGTACATGTATGCCCGCGCCGTGTGCGTAAATGCGATTTATGGCCTGCGGCGATCCGCGCCGATCCACGCCAAGCCCAAAAACTACCTGTCCGCGCGCTGAGGCTTACCTGAACTGTCGCTGGCCAAAGTGCCGAGTTGACCAAGCCAGTTTGTGGCCAGCCAGCAGACAAGAGACCAGAGAGCACGGGCAAAAACTGCACTCGTCGGCACATTCCTGGAGCAAAATGTGCAGCGTCGTCTGGCGATTCCGCAAGGTTGTCCGGCCAGAACCGAAATTAGTGAAGCTCAACGCACAAAAAATTGATCAATTTCGAGCCCGCATTACCTGGTCTGGAGTCCCCGATTATGTGACATGCAAGGGTCATTAGCTCATTAAGCGGGAGCTATATATGAAGCAGCCGGGGACCTGCACCCACAATCTGACGCGATGGGCTTCCATGTGGGACGACAGTTGCTGCTCTCAGGCTTCCTGCTGGTGCTGCTCCAGGTGCTCACCCAATCGCAGGCCAGGCCGCAGGTGATTAATAAAAGGTTAATCGAGAACAGATTTGAATACTCCAACCCGTTGGCAGGATGTGATTACCGGCGAGGAAACAGAGGTGAAGGTGGTGATCAAGGAGGAAGGCGAGGGCGGCGGAGACGACGATGACTCCTCCTCGGAGGAAACGGTGGAGGACTCGGATGAAACACGTCGACGACGGCGCGAGGTGGACATGGACAACCCTCCGTCGGCTCGGGCGGGCATACCAGGTTTGCCAGATCCGGCCACCATTATTAAGATCGCTGAGCTTTTTCAATCCGTAGGCGAGCAAATAGTCCCGATCCTCCTTCAAGCCGTTCTTCCGGGCTCGGATGCCGCTGGCGACCGCTTCGCTAGGTCCGTCCACTTCCTGGAGAACCTCGAGTCAGCCGACTCAGGGGAAACAGCCACCGAAAAGAATGAATAATACAAGCACCTGCTTACATATCCGGAGCTGAAGGAACTTGTGGTATCTGGAGAGCGGACCTTTTGCAATTAACACTAGTGACTTAGAGTAAAACTGTTCCTTAAGATAAATCTTGGTTGCTTGAGCTGAAACTGAATTGAATTCATTTGATTTTGGTATCTCTGAAGTGCATCTCTGAAAATAAACCATAATTATCATCAGGTAAAATAGCTTTTAAAGTGATATGACATTCTTTATTGCGGCTGATCACTCGTCGGAATCCTCCGCCTCTTCATTTTCAAAGGTGGTGAAAATAAAGTACCCCGTGAAGCCATGCTTTTCGTAGCACGTCTTTGGCACATTAATGAACAGAATCTTAATGATCTTGGAGAGGGCCGAGGCCAAACTTTCGCCACACAGAAGGGCTTCCGATAATTTTTTGTGGATTAGTGGGTGAATGGGCTTATCCGCACACAGTTCCTCGAGCGTATGCATAATTCCCATCGCCATGCCTTGAACCACATGAGCGTACAAGGTCTTCTCACCGAATATCTCCGTGCAACTTTTGTGAAAGTCATCAGATCCTTCGCCCAATTTAAGTTCAGTTCTGCGCTTCAGGGTCCTGTGATTTGGGACCAATCCCTTCTTAAGCGTTCTTTTATGAGCGGTTTTAGCTTCCAGAACATTGAAAAGTAAGGCCAGCAAAAGGCAGGACAAAACCGTACTAAGTCGCTGGAAAAGATGAACAAGAATCACTTATGAAATGTATATTTTTCTACGAACTTATGCGCGGAATTACCATCTTTATTCCCTTAGTCGTAAAGTGCCAATGTTTGCCATCTGGGAATTTGACAAAATATTTTCGCCTCAGTTTAAATGTTTAATTTCGCGCTTAATGGTTTAATTTAATTTATCTTAATTTACCGAGAAGTAGTTACTGCGATTTATTAAACTCTCACTGGCGGCAAAGACTGTATACTTTATTCTTACTATTTTTATTTGTTGATCCCAAACACCTGCGAAGCAAAGTCAGTCAGTCCTTGAACGTAACCCATAAATTCCTCATTATTCCTTGAGCAGCCAGAAGTGCATGCAGACCTTGGGGAATATGTACGGGGATCGATGTGATCGGAAGCAGGGCATTAACTCCTAATGAAATAATTATGCATGGGCGCGGTCCTCTGTGTTCCTATCCTGTTTTCAACAAAGTATGAAATAATTTGCATAAATTGGAGGTATTGAAGGATTCTGCTGGCTTCTTTTTTCTCAAAAGACCGGCAGAATATGTATGCCCATTAGTCATAATGGGCTTGCACGCCCTACGAACCTTTCCATATCCTCTGGCTTTAAGTCTGATTTTCAACAGATTCTCTGGGGTGTAACTTTTTAATATCAGTTGATTGCAACGTTAGTTGAAGCCGATCTAAAAACATCCATAATCTTATTGTTTTTCACTGAATCTCAGGTTTGCAGATGTATTTTTTTTTTATTTAATAGAAAATTTAAAAAAATGTCTTGACATTAACTTGGAGTTGAAAAACATTTTCATAGTTCTTCAATCTGAAGTCTTAATATTTTATAGGGTGAAACTAATTATGATATATTATATAAAATAATGAATTAAGAAAACTGCAATCAATTGGGATTGACATTGGGATACCCGGGATTAAGAAACATAACGTTTTGGTTGAAATCATGTTTCCAATAACCCAGCAATCAATTTCAGCATTTTTTATAAAAGGGATTATAATAAGTTCACTGTACAAATTAAAAAAGGTGAATTAATTCATTAAATAAATAACAATAACTAAGAAATTTAAGAAATGCATTTATCAGCCGCTAATAGCATGCTTAATTTCTTGTATTAAAATACATCTTTTCAAATAACCAAATAAATATGTTAACTATTTCGATTTTTCAGTGTAACGCCGTTGTTGTTCAGAGTGGCGCCACTAGCGGCAAAGTATGGAAAAATTCGTCGCCACTGTGTAAAACAAATGTAAAATGTCATACTCATAATGTACGCCACACTCTTGCGCAAAAATAAGAGAACAGCACGCCAGCGAAGAGATCGAGCTAAGCCGAGTAGCGAAAAAAAACTATGTATGTACATAGTTTGCAAAATTATAAATTAAGGCGAATCAATTTTGACATGTGAGTCCGTAATAAATATATTTGTGCAAACTTCCTCTGAAAATTTCAGTACAATCGGAAAACACACATGACAGTTATTGGCCAATAAAGTTGCAATCATCTCGCATTAAAATTTTTTTAAAATTATATTTTTCCTATTCTTTAAATTTTTTTAGTTAAAGATTTGCTGAAGAAGGCTTCTGTCTTTCAATTTAATGCACAATGCTTTGGGTATCCGGTATTTCATAGTCGAGCACACTTGACTGTAGATTTCTTACTTGTTTTTTTAAATGAAGAACAATTACCTGAATTTATACTAACCACTTGACTATGACTAGGTGCATTTAATTAAGTTTATTGATCAAATATCACTCAAGCCACTAATTTGCAAACGATGCAGCTAAGACCCTGGCCCTCGTTCTGCTTCATGTGGCGCTGGGTGGGCGCCAGTTCAATGGTCTCCAGCTCCGCCTTGGTGAGCTTTCGAGCAGCTTGATCAGTTAAGATCCAGCGGGGAGGCCAACAAACATTCTCTTTCGCAGCAATGTCCTTTTCCTAACACCCTGAAAACTGATAAAAATCTACGACAAAACCACACCACCAACGTAATATCTGTAACTAGGTTTAATCTCGAATTTATTTATAAAATAAAAACACATTTCCTTTTGTTCATAAAACAATCCATCGACAGAATAAACACGCATTAAAAATGCCGCTTGCATTACCAAAAATACAAAAGTACAGAGCGATATATATGAAAAGCGAAGAAGCGGACGGGATGGGGACTCGCAAGTCCTTCGTCTCGTCCCGTAAGGATACATATAATAAGGGACTAAAATCTATGTACATGCACTTGAATGAGAAGGGATGTAAAAACAGTTGAGAGGGGGCACTAGATATATAGAATAAAGATATGAGTATATGTGTATATTTGGAGAATGAAGATTTGCCAGCGATTTGTGACCCTTTCGTGGATGTCCGTGAAATGTTGTTTTTGCTTTTCCTTGTCTTTAATTGATCTTGATTGCGAATTCGATTTGGCTTAGATGTAGGCTTGGACTCCCTATGCTTACGTTTAATTTAAATGTACGGTAATTTAATTGGTAGCGTAATTAATTTATGCTTATGTGTGTTTCATGTTTGGCTGGCTGGCTGGTTGGCTGTGGCTGGCATCCCCATTCCGATCCGGTCAGGGCCTCACTTGTTGCCGGCGTTCACGAGGACGCGCTGTCTCGTCGTCGAGTTGGAGTTCAGGGCCGGATTGCACATCTCCGTGGTGAACTTGGAGAAGCTGTTGTGGAAGCCGTTCGCCTGGCCGTTGCGGACTGGCGTCGCCGCCGACACATCGCCATCCTTGAGCGCCTTGGCGTGTCCGTTCGCATGTCCGTTGGCCTTCACCGCCGATTTGTCCTTAAAGGGAAAAGTTATAGTTCATAAATATTTTTTATTTATTATTAATAATAAAAGAACCTCTCTCACCATGCCTTCGCGCTTCACATAGGCACGCTTGTAGAAGTTGGAGAAGAGGAAGTAGAACATCACCGCGTGGGCGCCGATGAAGTAGGCGAAGCCGATCGGATAGTTGCAGTCGTTCTTGAAGAACAGCTGGAAGGAGTGCACCATCACCAGGACGAACTGGATCATCTGCAGCACGGTCAGGTACTTCTTCCACCAGAGGTAGCGCTGCACCTTGGGACCCATCGCGGCCAGCATGTAGTAGGCGTACATGATGATGTGCACGAAGGTGTTCAGGAACCCAAAGAAGGTCGAGTGGCCGCCGGGCGTGAACTTGACGCCCCACCAAACGGACACGGGCATGATGCCGTGGTGGATCACATGCAGCGTGGACACCTGGTCGTACCGCTTGCGCATCACGAAGAAGAAGGTGTCGAAGAACTCGGTGAACTTGGAGAAGTAGTACCACCAGCAGCCCTCGGCGGTCTAAGGTATTTAAGCAAGAAATATATCAATTTACAAATTTAGATAAATATAATTAAAAAGGTTATTTCCACTAGAATATGGCTCTGAACCTATAATTGTATTTTAATACAAACTAAAAGGAATTGTTAAGTAAGTTTCCAAGCAAGAAATATATAATTTAAATAATCTGAAAAATATAAATCAAATGGTAGTTCCCTCTTAATAATGACTCCAAACCTGTAATTGTATTTTAATACAAGCAAAAATTAATTGTTAAGTAAGTTTCCATTAGCAAATCTTTATAAAAAATGTTCTATATAAAATATATTATTTTATATCAAAACTCTGAGTCTTCTAAAATATTTCTGCATAATCACATCGTTAGCTTAAACTTGGCTCTAGTCTTTCACACAATTTTATTACAGGAAATGCAAGTTATTATATTTCTGCTTACTAATCACTCTAACTACCTGTAAAGTGAATAAATTGCAGTCATAAACACTTATATTTTAACTATATTGTTAAGTAATTACACATAACAACTCAAAGGCTACCAGTTAGACACATAAATTAAAGATTACTGTTTACTAGACAATAAAAAAAAAGTGAGTACTTTCTTGGCTAAGACTTAAACACTTTTTTATAAAGCCTAATTTCGTTAAACTCTAATCTCAGCGTGGGGAACTCTTATATCTGTAAACTTCCGTTAAAATATATATAAAACAGGCAAATATTTAATGTGTTCTTTGTCATGCAAAGAATGATCGCAGCTTTGCCCTGGAACTAACGGTTGGGCACAGACTCCACATGCTTAGTAATAATACCGAAAATGGGTGATTTGCCAAATCTTTGGCCTGTCAACTTTCTAAGACTTTGCCACTTTCTTTGGGTCGTTTACCCAGTTTAGCCAGCCTGGCGACACACGTGAGGCCATCTGCCATGGCGATTCCTCATTCTCGGCGATCCACTGGCCACACAGCCGGCTTCTTGCCGGCTTTCGGCATTTATTTCATCAATTTCTTTGCGATTTTGCGATTAGCATAGGAGGAGAACCTGTCGCTATTGCCGTTCTTTCTAATTTCTTGTCTCAGCATGGCCACCAAACTGGTTGCTTACATAAAATCTAAATCTAAACCTTTGCTATTTGCCAGTCCCAGCAGGCATCAGCCATCAGCGAAAAATCCCAGTTTATAGCCCCGACCGATGTTTGCTTAGCATATAATGGGAAGACCGGGTCCAGATCTATACTTACACGTATCGCTTTGGGCGAGTAGGAATAATCAACGGGTTCGCATCGCAAGCTATAGCCATTCAGCCATCCACCCAGGCAGGACTATTAGGGCGAAAGAAGGGACAGATTATAGTTCAGCGGAATTTGGTAATTAAATGGTTTATTATTACCTCGTAAAAGAGCCAGGCACTGAAGACAACCTGCGCCGCATTGTAGACGATCAAGACTTTGCGCAGCTCGAAGGGCTTTCTGTTTTCCATGAGCTTCGGGCCGAGTACCTGGAAGACAAAAGAAGACATGGGATCAGTCCCACTGTAATTGCATCCTCTTCACTCCGAGAGAGCGTCCCATTTAACATAATCAAATAGAGGCCAAAGCCTGCTGCCTGGGTTGCAGCAATTATCAAATCAAATCAATCGACAGCGACCGACTTTGTTTGTTGGTTTTGTGACAAGTTCGTTGCCTAAGTCTTTTGTTTGGCCAACCCGGCCGGGCCACCCCCCGCACTCCCCCGAGCGGCGCTCGATTTTAGCAGTCATGTGAAAGTAAGTTAAATGCTTTTGTAAAAATTATGAATGTGAACCAATGCAAAGCGGGAAACCTAAATAGAAATCGTTTTTCGAATTGATTTTTTTCTTTTAATTTTTGCATAATCGTTGTCTGGTGCCTCCTCTCAGGTCACATTTCGACACCCTCGGCTCTGGCCGAGATGATCGTCGCGGTTGGCCCTGAACCTCATCTCTTGTTTCGAAGTCATTTTGCAATGCAATAAACCGAAACTAGTTTGTGCAAAAGGATTCCACAGAGAGGGGCACTCCCGTATAATCAGCGAAATCAACATAAATTGGCCCCTCAGAATGATTCTGTTTACGTTTTCTTCCAGTAATTATAGATCGGTGGATCCCCCGGATCCCAGGCTCAGACTTACCTTCACAATGTACGCGTATGTCAAGCTGATGGCTATCGTGGGGAACGGTGAGCTCATGAGCGGGTATTCTCGTGTTCGCGGATCCGATTTGTTGTCCATCAGATCCCGCCAGCCATCGTAGAAGTTTGTGAGGTACTCCTGCAAGAAAACAAAACAAAAAGATACCAGATTAATCACCTGTGCTAGTTGGCGAGATCAAGTGTCAAATCAATAAATTACTAGATATTAGTAACAGGAAAATGTTGCAACAACACCTCCAGAGAGTTCAACAGGGCGGACAACTGATGGATTATGGTTATTCAGCTCTGGCTTTAGGTTTTTGTTTTAATTAAACGCTCCCTCGTTCGTATCAATCACATGTTGCAATACCCGAAACAAAGGAAGCCCAGAGCCAGAAATCAGTTAGTGACCATATTCTGCGCGAATTTCCGTATGCTGCTCCGTGATTTTCCATCATATTTGTGTGAACGGTAATTTCCAATTGTCCCATTAGCATTCAGCGGTGCCAGCCGCAAAAGTCATCAAAATAAAAAGCAAAACTAAAGCTAAGGAAAAACTGGTGCAGCCGGCTCAATGCTGCTGCTGCGGGCGATGTTGCAACCCGCAATGGCCTCTTGTCTTGTGTGTGATAAATAAGAAAACAAAACAATCTAGAAACGGCTGACCGACTGACTGACTAACTGACTGACTGAGAAACTGACCAGCCAAGAAGGGGGATGCCAGGAAAAGCTAAAAACCTGTTCCGCGAGTGTTAATCGCCGCTTAAATAGTTAAATACCTGACGGACGGCAATTAAAGAAAACAACACTACTCTTAATTGCAGCGAGGGTTGCAGCCGATTTCTCGGAGGGGTTAGGGTTAACTTAATTGATTTGAACGAATCAGGGGCGTATATGTGCGGACGCCAGCGGAATGTCAAGGGAAGTATGCGATTGGGAAAGCGGCATTTGTTAGGCCAATTAATACCATACCAGCATAACTCAATTATTAAATTAAATTGTAATAGTCATTAACAAGTGTGTAATGGCAAAAAACATTCTAGTTCTTTCTGCATTAGGAAATATTTCAGCCAGCAATAAACTGGTAATTAAAGTAGCAACTAAGGTCTGTCCAGAAATTATAGAGTTTATATAGCCATGTCCTCAATATTTGTTTCCGCAGGGGAACTATGTTCTTCACGGTTCACTAAAGTCTGCAAGGATCCTGCGGAAATGGTAATTAAGTCAAGACCAACTATAAAATATCATAAAAGTAAGTTTAATTAATATTCATTCCCAAATAGGTGGGATATTTTATTGCATAATTTTCGTTTTTCTTAAAGAATTATTTCTATTAAAAATAAATAGCATCGTGAAAAGTTTATTATAAAACAGGATATTATTTTATGTTTCTCTCAAAATAATTTCATTGAAATTTCCCCGAATTCGAAGTGGCCTGGCCTATTCAAAAATAATAATACAAATTAAAAAATCGCCTTTTACGTATGAATACATTTCCAATCACGGGGCGCTTACTTTGGTCGCTTTATGTCCATTGAATTGTATGTAATTTGGCCCCAAAAGTCTGGCCTCTCGATTTAGCTCGAGTTACGGAAAATGGTGATTTTCGAGCAGTAAGTCTAATTCTTTAGCAAGGCCTGCCCCCAAGCGTTTATGTTTTGCATAACACCTTACTACGACGAGCTTTAACAACGCCATTTGCCAAAGGCTGCTCATCCATCATTCTCGGCGGGCTTGGGGGCTACTGAGTTCCAACAAGACATCCAAACAGGTACTGTCGGAAACAATGCTCACTTGTCGCCTGGCCTGAGCTAAGTACGTCAGCAATCATGGAAGAGGTGGAGGAGGAGGAGGCGGAGGAGGAGCTGGTGGCTCCAATACAGGTGGAGGCAGGGTCTGATCGAGCGTTGAAAGCCCCGTCATGCCGCGTGTTCATTAATGAACCGAGTCTGCCATTAGGCGGCGGCCAGGTGAACTTACTGACCGACTGGCGGCCAGTGTTGTATGTTGTGGGTTGTATGTTGTGTGTGGTGTGTGCGGTGGGTGTGGTCGATAGCAGACGTAATGAGTGTGTGTAATTGCTGTCTTATGGGCAGAACCGCAGCGGCGTTAACCAAACAATTTCCCTACAAATTGCAAGATTTTATTGAAATTTCAGCCACTCGAGAGTGACTGGCAACATTTCCTATTACACATCTGATGTAATTCGGGAACAGCCAGTGAAGCGTCTTAGGACGGACTTTGGTCGCCACCATGATGATTCACAGCTGGCTAATATGAGGGCTGGCCCAGAAATAAAAAAAATAAAAACCCCTCAAAACCCACAGTGCGGACTCCGGAAGAGACAGCATCCCATCTCAACTATGTCGCTGTTGATTGCATCTAATTAAGATTCACTTTTCGAGAGAGTCTCGGGCAAAGATTTTCACTTTTTTTAGGTGCGTGCTGGTTAATTGAATTTAGGTAAAGTACTTAAAAAGTGGAAAAACTAATATGGTAACAAAACAAAATTATTTTATAAACTATGTTTGTACTTATCTCTGGCGAAATAATTTAGTTAATTGTTTAATACACGCCTTTCTATATTGGAATAACTCATAAATATCTTAATTACAGTTTAAGCAATAAATAATAAGGCTTGTTAACAGGTTTTTCACTTCAAAATAATTATACAATTAACAAACTAATGACTAACTACACAATGTTCTTGGGAAATACAAGTAATTTGTATAGATATATAATTATTTATTTATATATCAATTTACTTTCTTTCGAACAATATAAATTAATATATGATAATTAATGAGAATTGTTTATTTAAACGAAGTCAAGCTCTATTATAATCACATATACTTATCCTGAATAAATTCCCGAATAAATTACTAACTCTGCCAAACATTGTCTTGGTTTTTTCTCTCTGTACCTTCGTTGCTAGGGCAATACTTCGACCTTGTTAGCATTTAACTGCTTCCGGTCCTGCAGCATTTTTTTAAAGGTAATTTCCAAGCTTTCTCGCAAATGTGAGGCGAGTGTGTAGGAGAGGTTCAAGTGTTTGTTTGTTTGTCCGATTATGGCACCACCGCCAGTACTGGTGGCACTTATTAAGCAATTTGCATTGCACTTTTCCTGGCCCGCACACTGACGTAGGTCAGCAACGAGTGCTTTAATTTCCCATATTTTATGGCATTTGATTAAGGAAAATTACTAGCGATGAGCGTCATAAAACCCGTTTTCTCACACTATCTGGGTGAGATCTATTAGGATGAAAATAGTATGTACTTAACACGCATTATGGTGCAGTTCACAGTCGGACAAAGTGCAATTAAATTTAATTGTCCGGCTTCTCTGTGTCGGTATCTGCTTAAGCCACTCAACAAAAAATCCGTCGTTAATTCCGTCAGTTTTTTTGTGCTCCAGTTAGAACCGACATAACCAGAGTTTGGTTTTTTTTTTGGCCACCGACAGAAGGAAGTTCAATAGCCGCTTCCGGAACCACAAGGAATTCCATTCATAATTGCTGGGCTTTGTGCTTGTGCCGACAATCAGTTTATCCAATGATCTGTCATAATTCAATCGATCATGTCTCAGTAAGCTCAGGCCAGCTTAGTATTTGTTTCTTGTTTTTTTGTCATCGTGATCTGATCGGAGTCCAAACAAAAGACTTAGGACACGAACGTGGGCGCAAAGTTCGACAGTCATCGCTGCTGATGGGTTTTCAAGTAGTGCGCAGTGCGCACTTCAGCTGCATTAATGAAGCGATTCAGTTTCCTAACGAAATTAGTTGACTTCCTAGCGCTGCAGCTGATTTGAATACACAAACTCGGGCTCAGGCTGGGGCTCCGGCTCGTTTAAACTGAATTATCTAAGTGAGCCATAAAAATAATGATGCCCACTGGGTGGTCGGGCCGAGAATAGAAGCTGCGACGTAAACAAAAATTAACAGGCCATCTGTAAGCTGGCAGCAAATGTGAAATTATACTTTTGTGGCTCGGCTCAAGCGGTTTGTTGAACCTTGTTGTTTTTGCCCAAAAGCAAATTAAATAAAATGAAGCATAGAGAGAATAAAAGGACAAAGTAAATAATAAATGGAAACCGGTATTTGTAAAAATCAACAAATCAAGCTTTCACAGACATTCTAAATTTTAATTTTCGATGATCTGTGTGTGTGTGTGTGGATCTGCAAGAGGTTGGCCAATATTTTTTTGGCAAATAGTGATTCACACACTGAGGAGCTTGTGTAATCCCCACTTTGTCGATTCTGCCGATTCACGGTGATGAAGACGATGATGTCGCCGGCCAGAATTTAAGCCAAGCTGCTGCTTTTTTTTTTGCCAAATCGTCAGCTGTTGGCGGTGCTACTTGGACTTTGGCCCGGCAAACAGGGGAGTCGAAAATGTATTGTATTTGCTATTACATAAAGCCCAGAGCCGGCTGGCTTTGGTCAGTTTGCGTAAGCCACAGCAGCACCACCATGAGCAGCAGCATCTCTCGCAGCATCTCTTGGCCAAATGCTGACCCTTTTTCGCTTTCTTTGGTTCACACGCGCGCGTTCGCCTCCAAATGCTTTCCCTAAAAAGCCACAAAAATGCTTCCGTCAGCGGCAGAGCGGCCGAGCGGCAGCGGCAAGTGCAAAGAGGCATTTGTAATTGTTGCTGCCGTTGCGCGTTACATTTTAACGCTTCATTATGCGCCATAAAGTCGTCGGCAGTCCGCGGAGTGCAGACTCCGCAGCCCCGGACAAATGAGTTAAAATTTACAGTCCCTCCCGCCTCAGCCTCAGCCTCAGCCAGAGCTACAGATACACAGATACAGATGCAGGCGATGAGTTGACCATTCACCATTCATATCCATCATCATTGTTCAATGATGTCGATGTCGCCATCGAAGGCAGCAACGCCCCATCTAGGCCTGACCCACTGGGGTCCAGTGACTAAGCCGCCGGACTGGGAACCTTTTGGGAACCGGACAGTCCGCGTCCGCGCGCACAATGATTGTTTTTAGTGGCACTCGCTTGCGACAAATCGTCGCCCTAATGTGTTGCCGGTGACTGTGTAATAAGCGATTGGCGCTGAGACGGCCACTTTGGGCTCTAATCGCGACTTACTGGGTTGCCAGGCCAAGTTGGACCAGCAGCAGTCGGAGCCGGACAAACTGGCTGTCAATCATTTTTGGAATCGACTATTCGAATATCTCAATCAAGTCCACAGAATTATACCCGTTCCCTTATAGGTTCGATGACTTTAGAGCTTATTAATTCCGTACACTTGATGAGAGATATTTTCTCTATAAGAAAAATAAATTAATATTTATATTTGCAAATAGATATTCCAATTAAAATAGTTTAAAAATATTTAACATTTTGGTAGATCAAAGATTTAAGGGGTTAAGGTATCAAATAAATATATTTAATGAACAATTTTGACATCACATACTTATTTCATATTTGGTTTTTAATTATTTAATATCTTTAAAGTGTTCATTCATAGAAAAACTCCATAAAGTACATTTAACTCCGAATTTCAATGCAAATAAATATAAAAATATGATATGATATGATGAAAATATGAGATTGTGTTTTAAGAATATAGGTAACTATTTTTAAAGTAAGAAAATTAAAAAACCTGCAATATTTAGCACCATAAACTAATTGATTTTTTTGAATAAATCTAACATTTTATTTGCATTCAACATCATATTTTTAAACAATTTATTACAATTTTAAATATGATATTTAAGAATAATAAGTTTATATATCAACAACATTATTTTTAAACCCTAATAAACCCCCGAATATTATTTTTCTCAGTGCCGCCTCTGAGTGAAAAACCCCAGACATATTCAGGGTTTTATGGTTCACATTCCCGCTTAGCTTTTGTTGATTTAACTAATTAATACCACTATACCGATTTCAATGCCAGCGTCTTTGGCTCTTTTCACAGTTTATTATTCATTCGGGTGGCTGCTGCTGTAAAAAGCCAAAGGCATTCATCCCGAACCACAAATGCTTGCCAAATACAATATACCAAATCCAAGATATATTAACCGAATCAGAGTTTGGCTGCATTTTTGATCATTCAAATTTTTCATTGGCTTTGCACAATTTGACCCAAAAGCTAATATAAATCAATGGCCCCGGCGGACAGAAACATATTTGCTAACATTTGCATTTGGTGCCGGTCTCAGAGTCGAAAAAAGCAATTAAATTATCAGCAGCAGCCACAATCGAACAACAAAAATGTTATTAACACTTTACAACATGTTGGCAATTAATTAAATCAAGCGTCCGAAGGCAGATCCCTCCCTGCAACACCCTTCGCACTTCTCCTCCGCCGCAAAGTATCTGACGGGTTTGGGTTTCAAATGCATAATTGGGAAGACAACAAAGATGGGGCGAGTTGGAGATCGAGAGGGAGAGACCAAGAGGGAGCGGAGCACGATGATAAAGGTGTTGAGGCTGCGGCGTTGTGATGTAGTAACAGCAGACATCAGTTCAAATCTTAAAAATTTTAGTATGTATTTCTTTACAAGGCCAACCGGCCAGTCGTTTTACTGACTGAACTGGGATTTTGCCTTTTGGATTTCTGTTTCTTATTTTTTCTCCATCTCTTTATATTTTTTTTTATATATATACATTTTTTTTCATTTTTGCAATTGGCTTTTTGAGGGAAACAGGTGACAGACGCTAGCACCGCACCGCTAAATCTCTTTCTACTCTCGGTTGATTTGTAATTTGATTTATTTTGACGACGTTTATATAAGTCTCATCTCCGTGCAATTTGCACTGTAGTCGGAGAGGAGAAAAAAATTATGGTTTCCCGCCTTGTAGAGCCGCATAATTGTCCAGCTCAACACTTTTACTTTCCCAGTCCCAGCAGCCGAACGGAAAAAAAAAGAAAAAGCCACAAGAGCCAAGTTTAAAGGGCCAGAAACTGGTTTGCAGCCATGTGAGGGGATCGATTCGATTCGATTCAATCCAAACCGATCGAAGCTGCTCGTGTCGCACTTAATGATTTTCGATGATTAAAGAAAAAATTGCTTTGAAAGAAAAATCAAACAGCGAACGAGCGAGCCAGCGAGCCTGCGCAACATTAAAATCAATTTATAGGTCAAGTTGAGCCCGCGAGAGAGCGCGGGAAAGGGGCCAGAGAGGCAGTGCGAGTGTATCTGTATCTGCAAGCGGGTCTTGAAGTCAACATTCAGGTTCAGGCCGCCACTTTTACTCCAGCAACTCGCATCTCGTCTAATATGACCGACGACGACAGGGCGGTGTGGTGATGCAACACACACACCCCGCCGCACACACAGATCTTGGGCCAATGGAAAGCCGTGAGGAAAAGCCTAGCCAAATACTGGTAAAAAAAAAAATTATATGCTGCATGGAAAAACAATAAAAACACCAGCAGTAAGCCAGTAAGGCAGCCACTGCTGTGGGTCAAGTTGAAAATGCAGCTCCGCGCGCGCATTTTACTTTCAATCGAATTCCAAGCTGCGCGCGCGACTTGCACGCGATCGAAATCGCGCGTTGTCCGATGTGCGCGATTTCGTCAGAGATTAAGAGAGAAGCAGCGGCAGTGGCTGCAGAAACAACATTTGCTGCACTTGCCACACAAAAACAACATATGATATGTGCCAGCATATATCCATGAGTGCAACGGTACAGGCCCCGGCACAGTGGGGTTCAAGTTAATAGCTGTATTTGGTCAATCAACATTAAAGAAACTCTTGCTTATTTTTATGAAGTTAATTGAGTTTTATTTTAGCTTTTAACATTTTTTTAAAATGTAGTTTTATTGGGCAGTAAAAATTACCAATGATAAACTCGAGTGGCTCCTTTCACTGTTCTAAGTTTGGATTTTATTTTTGAAATAATTAAAAACTGAAGTTTACAATAGTCCTTAGTTATTCAAAGAGGTTACAAAAAATTTACATATTTAAAGTATTCAATTTACATCATTTTTAAAATATGAAAAATTTATTTACCAATTTTATTATTTGATCTTTCTCTTTTTAAATATTAAATAAATATAATTGCCAACATTTTAAAAATTTATTAAGCCATTGCATTAAATATTCTTTGCCCTCAGTAATATTCAAATATCTCAATTTTGTGAAAGGATTGTTATCTCTTTTATTTGTTGTAATTAGGCTTTAAATAAAAATATATATTTATTTTTTTATTTATTATTTAAACATTACTATCAATTTGAACAGAATTGTAATTTGTATTTGCCAGAGAAGACTTGATTTCGGCTCTTGACTCTTCAAAAGCAACTAAAACGCGTTAATTTGGCAATCGAGAGCGCTCGTTGCTGTTGTTTGTGTTGCAGTCACCCACTTGTCGTTGGCCCAAAATCGCCAGTAATTAGTGCAAGACATTTTTCCAAGTGTATTAGTTGTGGCCGCTTGAAGGAAGTTGAATAGTTGTTGCTTTTGGGGGCGGCTTTATGCCGCTCACTGGACGCGGAGCGTTTCAGGTTGCGAGTTGTGGCAATAAACACCGAAAATAATGTTTTATTTATGCAAAAAATATTATTATGAATATTATAAAATAAATAAGAAATGTTTGTAGCTAGTAAAGGAAAATTTATTTAATATTTTACATTAAATACTTTCTAATTCCTATTCTTTCTTGAAAATCTAAAAATTATTACTTATATTGATCCCCAGAAACTATAATAATTTTCTCGGTGTGCATTTCTTAATGTGCAACAGTATTTAGTTGCAGCTAGTAAAAAAATCAGTTAGTAGTCAAGTGCACAGCTGCAAATACTCGAGAGCCTGGCTCAAAGGTGCGTATGAATGTACTCGTAAGTGTAAGTGAGTTCCCCAAATGCCATTTGAAAGCCTCAATTCAGATATTTTAGCTGATTCATTCCCCACATTGCATCCGTCACTCCGGCGAATGTTGAATGTTGATTTTGTATTTATTTTTGTATTTTTTTTAGTCGCCGTATCTCGGCGTATGTATATTCGGCGCTAATGTTACCAGTCTGGTTGGACGCTGGCATTAATAATGGTACCTAACCATTTGTCTCTGATTCAGGTATTTAATATGCCATTCCGATTCGAATCTCGAACTTTGAATTTCGTCCCGACTGCCGTTTCCCTGTTTCAAGTTCCCTGCCCTCGCGGGCCCGTAAATCACCAATATAATTAAACATACAATGACTTTTAATCGCACTTATCCAGGTTCATGCTGTCCCCTAATTTAAATTTTATTTTCAGGCCCACAATGTTGATTATTTAATTGTGTTTTTCTGGCTTTGAATTGCCTCGATCATCTTTTTCTTTTGCCTGCTTTAATTATTCCAGTTTTTGTGCCGTTGAATAATGATTATTATATTAATATCTGTTGAGTGGAATGATGATGGGAGTTTGTAAATTCAAAATCATCAAGACACAGCGATTCTAAGCAAATTAAATTATCTTAAATAAATCGAACTTAATACTTTGTCTTTAAATGTTATTAAAAAGACTAATATAAGCTCCAACCTTGAATGGAGCCTGCTAAATTCCATTCATATTACTTATAAACCCAAGCTAATGCTAATTAGTTAATTTGCGGGCTCAGGATGACCCACTATCCGGAATAAATGTAACACATGCAAAGAAATTAATTCGGTTGACCTCAAATCGAAGCCATAAAAAAGTTATTCATTAAATATGCATTTTTTCGTGGGGGAAACGAAGACCTCAAGAAAATTGCAAACCACTTAAAAGGCAATAAAATGTGCCGGGAAGTTTTAAAAGCTGTTATTTTTAGTGTCTCTTAACACCTCGGCTGGCGTATCTTGGCCGTCTAATCACGAAACAGGCAATAATTGAATTTCAAATGACACTTACTTCAATAACGGGCCGATAAGAGTCCATAAATATCGTCATGGCGGGGTCTTCCTCTTCTCTTCTATATCTTTATCTACCTGCGCGCCTCTCTTGGGTTGTGTTATCACTTCTCGATACTCAGAGAGGTTCAACAGGCAGTTGTGTAAACAGAAAAATTGAGAAGAAAATACTGGCCGAGGCACACGCACTTGTTTCAATGTTGAACAATAAACCTTTGGCCAAATGGCATACTGGCTAAAAAACTACTCCGCTGAGAATATCGCGCATACGCCGCGTGGTGCCAAACAAATCGAAGTAGAGCACAAACCTGGCGATCGCAGAGTCACATGCGGCAACGCAAGCCTTATCTCAGCAGTGTCTCTCTCTCAGTCTCAGTCTCAGTCTCAGTCTCTCTGATTTTCTCTCTCTCCCTTAACAAACAGCTGAGCGTGGAGGAGAGCCAGCCGAGCCATAAAGCAACGTCGTCAACGTCGCTAACTGTCTCTCAAAAGTGGCTAACTGGCCAACAGGGGATGCAAGCAAATCGACTGATTAAAGCACATTTTTATTGTGATCACCGATTACCGACCAAGCCACCCGGTGTGGGGACTGCGCAGTTTGGCAGCTGGGTGGCTTTAGCCAACTACACTGGCCTAGTAAAAAATCGCCGCTAGCGTCTTTGCACTTTTCAGTGTCAAAACAGCCGAAAACTCGACAAAAATGCGGCAAAAGACCGCAGAGTCGAAAATAAATTCAAAGTGTAATAATTATTGTGTAAGAGGTGGCGGCCAAAAGGAGAAGAAAACAACTCCAAGATTTGAATAAGTTTCGATTTCTGGGTTGCTGCCGCCTGATTTCTTCGGGGTTTTTTTTTTCCTGATTTTTTTTTTCCAAAAAATGGTGCAATGCTTGTGATCATTAGCCAGCGGCAGCTGTGATTGGTAAACCCGCTGGTATTTTTTCTTCTTCGAATTTGCAGAGCTGGCTGGTTGAATGAATATGAAAATCACTGGATTTCTACACCCAATAAAAGCATCTGCAATGATGGGCAAAAAGCTTAAGTGCACAGAGAAAAGGGGATGAAAAATGCGTAAATTTATAAATAAGTTTATAACCAAATATTTGAATTTAAAACCTCTTACAGGAATATTTTTAGAATATTTTTTTACTTCAACTTTAAACTTGCAACATTTAATTTTAATTTCTTATGTCTTCAAATAATAATTGAATAACTATATAAACTATACAAAAAACGCGTAAATAAATAAATGAATATCCAATTATGTAAATTGAAAAAAATGTATCAGAAATATTTTAAGAATATTTTTTTACTTAAACTTTTGGCATCCAAAATTAAATTTTAATTTTCCTAAACAGAACAATATTAAAAAAGGGCCTGAAAAATTATAGTTTACATTTAAATTAAAATTTATAATTTGTGTAAATATAAGCTACAAATAATTTTTAATTAAACATTTTAAGACAAAGTTGTTAACCCCTGTTTCCTCTTACTAATTTCTCTCTGTGTCTGGTGGATGAAGCAAGGCGATTGGCCTGGCCCTGAGGAGCTATCATTTCACTTACGATCGCCGGGCTTTAGTTATCCAGTTATCCCAGTTGAGATTCAAGGTCAGCGCTGCACTGCATTTCCGTGTGAAATGTTGTCGGGCCAGCTCGCTGTGTGCTGGTCAAAACCAAAAGCCAGCCTTCACTTCACTTGGCCATCGTTGCTGTTGCTGCACCGCAGACGTAACAACGTTGAAATAAGTGCAGCACTTGCATTTTCTGTGTGCACTTTTCGCGAAACTCAAGTGCGAATGACTCTAGCAAAACAGAAAAGCGTTGGAAAAAGCGTCGAAAGGTCTGCGCGGCGTCGGCAAAAAATGCATTTGAGAAAAAGACATTGAAATAATGTACTTGAAAACGAAAACCAGTTGCCCAGAGCCACCGCCACTCTCGGTGTTTTTCCATTTCCAAAGAAAGCGATCAAGAATAAGGAATAAGAGCTAAGCGAAAGGTTTCCTCAATGAATTATAACCTTAATTGGGTAAGAAAATATAATTCAGGATAATAGGGAACCCCCTACAATAGGATTTAATTACTAATTATTCCGATGGAAAGTTTAGCTCAATGAATAATCACATCTCTCAAGTAATTGTGGAAATAAGAACCAGAAATGGATAGCCATTCGAAAGGTTTCCTCGATGAATAATCACATCACATGGCATATAACTTTTACGGCATTATTGCGGATGTGTTGGGCTTTATTTTTCTTAGTTTTTTTTTTATTATTATCTCACTTAATAACAGTATACACCCAAGTCGTGTGCAAAGGGTCATTTGTCAGATTGTTGGAACCCCCAACTATTCGTATATTTATTCGGACTTGCATGTGGGGGATTCGGAATCCAAATTATAGACTACAAAACGACTTCAAAATTTAGTAAGAGGGAGAAACCAACATTTTATAACTCAAAATATTTTTTGCACAGCTTTTCACTTTATTAATGTTATTCTTTGATTCAAAAAAACTTACCATGTTCTTATAATTCGTTTTTTTAAGGCACTAGAAGGCACTAGTCGGTTACTCAGGCTGCTGGTATTATTTGTAATATATTCTATTCACTTGGCTAATTTACAGAGATATTCTCGGCTTTGGCTTGGGCTTTATCACTTCGCACTTTCGATCTGCGAACTGTCCTTGTGTTCAGATCAATCGATAATTTTCAATGTTTTTTCTTTTCAGACGCGCACACACTTTTAGACCATGTTTCTATGGGGGGGTTTCTATTTCCACATCACTAGCGGGGATTTGGAAGTCACCAGCGGGAAGAGCGATGCGACTGCAGCGACTGCTGGACTTTACTGGACAGCAACTGGACAGCGACTGGGCGAGCGTGCGCTTTTTACATTCAAATCAAAAACACTGAAATAAGTTTGATTTCACGCTGTCGCTTTACTTTTATACGAACCGTAGTCGTAGGAGACGGAGTTGGCTTAAACGACGAAGCCGACGCTGGCCGAGGCAGCGACGCCGGCGGCAACGCTCTTTTTTTTTTTCTTTTTTTTCGGTGAGCGTGTGAGCCGAAGTCGCAGAGCTTTCGGCAAAATTCTGAGCTCAACAGGTTGTCGGGCGGCAGCCGCCGCTCGTGTGTATCTCGCTCTTGCCTCTGACCAGCGGAGTTTGCGCAAGGATGCCCGACGCCAACTGCGACTGCGCCGCTGCGCTGCGGCCCTTTGGAATCTCTCTGGGCTTTCGCACCTGCCTTTGCACCCACATGCCCAAGTGCGGCGCTAATTGCCGCCAATCTAAATATCGCAGCGGGACTTTTTACTCCACCTTAGTCTGATGATTGCACCGTTCAAAGTTCTGGCAAGAAATCCGTTAATTAACCCCTGACCAGGCCCTGCCTTTCGTGTCGCAAAAAAAAAGTGTGCGCACAAATTATAATACCTATCGATAGAATGTAAGCACATATTAGTAAGAAGCTGTGACTTAACACTAGGAAATTACTTTTAATTCGGGTCAATCTCAACGGGTTTCATAGGAAAACCATACCTATTATTAACCATAATATGAAAATTAATCGTTCTTGGTGCCTTATTATATAGAATTATATGTAAAAGTGAGAAAGAAGCCTTTTCTTTGTATTATTTTCTTGATTATTCTGTGGACGAAAAATTAGGAACCTTTGGGGACTATTAAGGGTGACATATTTAGTCTATAAATGCCTAAAGCTGAAGTAGCAATGTTACAAACTTCTTAAATATTTTAAATATGTGTTATTTCCTTTAGTTTATTTACAAAATAAATATCTGGCTTATTGTTTTACATTTTGAATTTAACATTAAATTGTTCACATTTATTCTTCTTCTGTCAAAATAATATTTTACTAAGATCAATTAAGTAAAATGACATCCTTAAAATAGCTAACCTTAAACTATTTTGCTCTCCACATTTCTTTCGGTTTGGGGAGAGCAGAGAAAAGGCAAAGCCAGATCGCAGACATTTGTTTGAATATGTATTTGGACAAAAGAAGCAGATGCTGCTGCTGCTGCTCGGAAACCAGTTTGTCTCTTGGGCTCTTAAATATTTATGGTGCCCAAAAGACATTTCGACTCTTCTCTATTTGCCATCTCCAGGCGATGATCAATAAACGGCGAAAATGCGCCGTGAACTTGTGAAACAAATAAGGCTTCCTAATGGGAGTTGCTGCAGTCAGCCTGGCGTATACTTGATATTTGTGAGGACATGGCGTGTACGTAATATCTACCCTGTGACCCGTGATATTTGATGTGTGATCAGCAAATAAAATGGAGCTAGTTGCCAACCGCATCCGAATCGAACATTGACAATTAAATACTTATTTCTCTTCTAATTTACCTGTTAAAAATCTCACTATTACCTGGCAGTTTCAGTGCATTTTTCGACTGAGAAAACCCCAGCAATGCAACAAAGCAAACATTTGCATTTTTTTTTTTTTTTTCGTCTCAAAGTTCGCTACATGGCCGCCGCGTACAAGATCTTTGCGGAATTCTAACCGAAACACGTATCTGGCTGGCTTCGCCATATTAACATGTGCAAACAGTTAGCGGGGGCAGCTAGCTGGCCGATGAATATGCATGATAACTCGGCTGGTAGCCCTTAGCTGATCCCATCTAATAGATCCGAAACACGCGTCATCCATATTGGGCGGCGGCTTTAAATACAATCTTTTCAAGGGCTTTTCTAGTGGCCGCATGACTAGGAGGAAAAGCTAACCATTGAATTGATCATCATCATCTTGGGGTACCAGGAAATACCTTATAGGGTCTGCCAAGTTCGATGGGAACTTGCTAAAACGGGGGATTAAAGCGGAAATTTTCCAAGTTTCGGAAATTTTTCATTCAACGAATAATAAATATTTTTTTTGGGCTATAATAGAAGCTCTGTAAGGCGGGTTAAGTACCTTATTCGTTGGCAAATTTCCATTCACAAGCGTCGACTGAGTTTTGGTGTCAGCAAATTCTTTTTACAAATTTGTGTTTCGACATTTCTTAATGTGCATGCTTGCCCCACCTTATCATATAATTTATGTAAGTTAAACAAAAAAAAAAACATACAAAAAAACCACAAAACCTGGCCTTGAGTTTGCAAATAAAAATTTGCATAAAATAACCAAATTTTAACCCAATCTGCAAAGTATTATTGAGACGAGCGTTTGCAATTTTTGATTTGTTTGCTCTAATTTTATGGGTAATTGGGTATACAAAGGGCTTTTGTTTAAATAAATGTGTTAATTTAATCAATATTAATATTTAGTCAAGGAATATTGAATAGAAATAAATTGGTAATTATTATTTAGTAATGAGCATTTATCAGTAGAAACACAAATAAATATATTTTGTACACTTCAGCTTAAAAGACAATGTCTTTTCAATGTAAGTGCTTTGTAATGGTAATTAATTACTGAGCTCAGAAAGGAACCCTGATTAAAATTATGCATTTCAGTAAGTTGAAGGAACCTGCCGCTTGTTTCGTTAACCGTTTATCCTCTTATGCTGGCCAACAATCGGACCCAAAATAAACCAACAATCGATGGCCGGATCCGTCCGGTTTTTTGGCTCTTCCGGTGGTCATTCCCTGGTTGAGAGTACAATGACTTTTTGTGTGTCGGCGCTTCGGCTTTCCAGAGTAATAATGTTTTTTATTTGGCGAGCACACGCTGCGTATACTTAATGGTACAACCTTCGGCCCAGAAATAGAAACATTGACTTTAATTCAACTCCCAATAATAATACGAGCCACCAGGTGACGATCTTAATGATGCCACGCAGATGGTCCGCATCCAATTTTGGCCAGCATCTGGTGGGTGTCGTCGATCGCCGGCCAAAGCCATTGTTTGGGAGTGTTTTTGTGGCTGTGGTCCAGCCAGCTCTTTGTGGCGCTTGTTTCTGTTTTTTCTTTTTTTTCGGACTCTCGTTAGTACTACTGGCCTTATCCGAGCATGGCGATACTAAAAAACCCGAGTTCAAGGTTGCAGCTCTCGTAAAAATCATCAAATAGCCAAAAACGATCGGAACACGCGTGAAGGGAGGGTGATTCTACCTCGGTCTACGGTTAATGAGCGTTAGCGATTGCAGGGGGCGGGTTAAATCCGCGGATAGCTGCACTTACTCCCAGTCCAAGCCACTTGGGGCTGCACCTCCCAGGCGTTGTGCAACGTCAGATGATTGATGCGTTGATTTGGCGTTGCCGAAGTCTCAATAGCCCTCGAAGCCGCAAAGGCAGCCGCAGCAGATGCAATTGCAACAGGTGATCACTCGAAGAAAATGGGGTTTCAAGAATCTAGAATATTAATGAGTCTTAAGTCTAGAATTAAATATATTTTTATCGTTAAATTTAAAGAGTACGAGTATTCTTTCTTTATTTATCAACAAATTTTATAAAAATAAATTACTTTTAAGTTTAAAATATATTTATTAAGCATCGCGGTATTAGTTAGCTAAGTAATTTAATCAATGTGTGTAATCTAATGATCATATTTCTATGAAATATCTTAGAAAAACCACAAATATCTTTCTAGCTTTAAATGACTTACTCCTATTTTTTTGTTCTTTTAATATTTTTATCAAAGGAAAAGGCTTCTATTAAATTGCAATTAAGATCACCGAATTTACTATACATTACTACAAAATGTGATTAAGCTTCCAGAGTTATTTCTTACAGTGCGCTTCCCACCATTGTTATTGCTGCTGGCAATGCTGTTTAGATTTTTAAATAACGGTTAAGTCAAGTGGCATTTTCCGATTCTGCAAATCATTCTCGACTTTACATTAACACGGAATTTCAATATGAGGCAATGCAATCGAAAGTGTGAAATTCCAAAAAGACAGCCGTCAAGAATAATAAAGGCAGATACAAGTCATTCTCCCGAAAACTGGCTCCTAACCAAAACCCACGATTATAGCTCAAAACCCGTTCAATATACCTGCCAATTATAATTTAACGCAAACACCCATTCGGAGATTTAGAAAAGTATTGAAAACAATAAAACGTTGAATTAACACGGCAACTGGACATCCCCATTCCGCGTCACTTCGACCACATTTGTCAACAGCCCCACGAGCATCGAGTTCGAAGCAAATCGATCAGCAGCCAGGCCAGCCAGCCAGCTCGATCCGGAGAAGCTGGCGGCGATGGAGGAGGAGATGGAGATGGCAAAGAGCAGCAGATGATGGGGTTTAGTACGCATATATAAAAACAAGAGAGACATTAGAAATTGCGCAAGGCGTTCGCTGGTTCGTTCGTTCGTGTTTGAACATTGATCGGCCATCGTGAAAATATATCAAGGTCAGCTGGTTGACACAGAAACCGAACGAATCGGCTAACTAACATTAATTGATGGATCTGTGCGTCCCAAGTCGGGCAATTTCGTAGCCTTCCAGCTCGGGGGAATAATCTGCACTGCGTTGATCCGGCAAATCCGGTGATTTGCATGAGAAGAGCCACTCAATTTTGTTTAAATGAATTCAGTTAAGGTCTATATTATATATTGGTATATTTAATTTATTTTTCGACTGACACAAACTAGTTTTCATTCACATGCAAAGTTCGGCCGTAAAACTGGCGAGTAACGGTGAATGAAATGCATTTACGATAATTAACACGCATTTCGATTGTTTATGCGCGATTTGATTGATTTCAATACGTAATTCAAATTGCGCGCCGAAACTAGTCAAGAATGGGCAGCATTGGCTAGAAATTCAGCTGATTGACCTGGTCACAACTCTCCGGGTCATAAATAAGCTAAGCTAGCCTATGAAAATAGCTTGAATAGCTTTAAAATAAATAATAACAGTTAAATAGATCTTGAGATTTTATTCCTCGAAAACTATGGCAACGCCAAACGTCTGGAGCCTTTCAGCGTGACCAGTTGCCACGATGGACAAAATCTGCTCCTTTTTCTGGCGGTTTTTAGCATTTTGATAGATCCTGCACTTTTCCGGTGATTTAATTTTGTGTTTGTGTGTCGATTTTATTTCAAAGATTAGCCTTACCTTAGCTTTCAATAAAATGTCCGGCAAAGTAACGAAAGCTAAATTAAGGCCGCGCAAAATGCGAATGCGGGAGTTCGGATACGACGACAAAATCCTGCTAATCAGGCAGGTCCAGGCCCGGCCTATTCTATGGGACCTAGCCGATAAGAAGCATTTCGATGCTGCCTCTTTGAAGACGGCTTGGGCAAGCGTGGCTTCGGATTTAGATAAGGACGGTAAGGTTTAATTTAGGATAGCCCATAACGGTAATATTAAACTTATATATATTGCAGTGCTACTGTGCAAGTCAGCGTGGAAATCATTGAGGGACAGCTATAGGTATTTTTGCAAAACGAGGCGGCAGAAAGGACAAAAAAACGAACCAAGCAGATGGAGGCTTGCTAGTCACATGAGCTTCTTGCCTGAAGTGGGCAGAGAAAGGGGGTAAGTTGTTTGGAAAACAGATCAGGGATATTTATCTAACGTTTTACTCTGTTTTTGTAAAAGAGCAAACAGTTCCTCGTTTAATCCCGTCGAGAGGGAAGACAGCGAATCCATGCCAGATATAGATGAGTTTGAGGAGGTTTCCATCCCGGAATCCAATATCAGTAGCATAATAGAGGATTCCAAGGACCTGGACAAGGATCTTTCCAATTGGACCGAGGACTTGTACTCATCCGTAAGTTTGTTATTTAACCCAAGTATCTATTGTTCATTTGATTTTGGTTACAGGTGGGAAAAATCAAAGTAAATCATGTCCAACAGTCACCATCACCATCAAAAAGGCGTCGTCTAAGTACTGGTTTTTCCAGACCAATTTTCGCTTACTGGGAGTCAATACTCAATAAGTTGCCGCCGGAAGATGCCGATGCAGCCGAGCAACAAATGACGCAAGCTCTGTGGGCCGAGACTGCAGCAATAAAGTACAAGAATAGTCCTTAGTATCTTTAATTTCTAAGATTAAAAGTAAGACCTTTAGTTTTAAGTTCCTTGCTCACTGTTCAGATCTTTCCAACCCACTTGGGTGTCAGTAATTAAGGTGTAATGTGCTATTTTGTAGTCCATGTACCTTTCTCCGTTGTTATAAGTACATGGTTTTGACTATTATTATTATTAAAATGATGCGAATAGAGCTAAACAATTTAGTCTACCTAAGTTTATTTACTGCATTTTTTACTATTAATCCAGATAATTCACGTTGCTCATCAGAGCCGCCAGTATGGCCTAGAAGTTCATGTGGCGCCAGGACAACTCCAACTCTTGGAGCAGTGGGTGCAGCTTTCCGCTGCTGGCGGATCTAACCTACGAAGGAACTAAGTACAAGCTATGGTAAAGCTGCCTTAGTACCAATCTCTTTGAGCAGCAGACGGCAGTTAGATGGTTCTCCAGAGCAAATGTCATGAATAATTTTGCTTGGTTTAAATTGTTAAATTCACAAATTGGCTTTGTTTACAATTCATTTGTAAACAAACCAGCAACAGCGCAGGAAGACCGTGGGCTTATCGCATTTGTGGTATTTTTTAGTGCATATGTATTTGCCATACAGTGCTGCCATTTTAGCTTATTTTTGATAATTGAAAAGCTGATATAATTAGCAAATAGCTTATAGCCTGAAATATAGCTTATCTAAAAGTTCACATAGCTTTTAGCAATAAAATAAAAAGTATTCGTAACTAGCGAAATATTTAATAATAAATATATGTTTAGCGGCATTAAAGTACGGAGCTGGTTCTTTTTCTTTACTGAAGAAGTGCATAATAAAACTTCGAAAAAGGTTTTAAAAAGCTTCAATTGATTTGATTTATATAATATCTGCTTTATTATTTCAGACTACCCGATTATGGAATGCGCAGGCAATAGGAGTGCTGTCGCAAAAATGCTTATTCAAAAAATTGAGAAATAGTTTAAGAGGCAAAACATTTCAAAATCGTTGAATTAAAAAACGATTTAATTAAAATTTAAAAACTTAAACAACCTAAGATTGGTATTATTTTAGCTTCTAAGCATTTTATTTGTTTAATTTTTCGCCTTTTTCTACGCAAAATCTAGCTTATTCTGCCGCTCATCTTCTGGCAGCACTGTTGCCATGGTGGTGGTACAGTAAGACCCTCTGGTCACACTGTCTCCACCTACATTTTAGCCGACTTATTTTGCATCCGATGCCAAGAAAACAGAAATGCTGCGCCAGAATCTGTTGGATCAGCTCAAGCACTTCATAGAGACGGTGAGCAATGGCCACAGCAGCCCCCAACTGCTCACCAGCCCCAGCCTCATCAAGCTCGCGTGAGTAGCCGCCGGAGAATTGTTGTGCGGAGTAAACAACTCCTGATTCTTCCAGGTTGGGCTTTCTGGAGGAGCTGCCCGCCACGCGGGACATTGTCTTCGAGTACTTTGCCCTCCTGGCGGAGATCAGTGTCCAGCTGTACGTGTCGCCAGAGATGGCGGACACGAAGACCGGAATGCCGGTGTCGCAGGTGAAGCAGGGCGGGAACCGGCAGCAGCAGGCGCGGGCTCCGGAGTACGAGAGCTTCAACATAGTGAAGACGGCGTTGCAGAGCCTGGTGTGGAAGGGTCCGCCGGCCTGGTCGCCGCTCATAGCCAACTGGAGCCTGGAGCTGGTGGCGAAGCTCTCGGACAAGTACACCCAGCGTCGCATGACCATCACGGCCAGCTGCAACTACTGGCTGGAGTGCAGCGCCATGCATGGCCTGATGACCCTCATCAACAGCTGCTTCCGCAAGCTAACCCAGCCGGAGGAGGAGGCCTGCGTGGAGATCATGCTGAATGCCTTCCATCGCTTCCCCATGACCTTTGACTGGATTGTGGCCAGGCTGGGCGGCTGCTTTCCCTACAAGATCATCATGCAGATCCTGCAGTGCGGCATCAAGCGGTTCGTGGAGGACTACCGGTGTCACCTCGACTCGGAGGCGGGTATCCTGGACTACATGACCTCGTGCCACGAGCAGCACCTCAGAGCTGCCTTTCGGGAGATGCTCAGGGAGGGTTTTGCACCCAAGAAACCGCTGGATGTGGCCGTGGTGCCATTCCTGCTAATTACCACTAACTATTCGGATGCGATACTCCAGAGCTTGGTCAATGTTTTGGTGGAAATATGTGAGTAATGGTAAGAGGGAATAGAGCTTTTAATTTTAGAATTCAAAACCCCTTAGACACCGAGGACATGAGCGAGGTAATTGTGCAAAAGTCACCCCTCTGGCTGAGCAACAAGATGTTTGCGGACATGCAGCCCACCCTGAACAACGCCGTGCTCCGGCTGAACGAGCACGGAGCCACGCTGCTGATCACAGCGGCCAGGATGGCCGAGAAGTTCGCGTGGTGCCAGGACTTTCTAGACAACTCCATGCAGGAGCTGGAGCAGTGGGTGCTCAACCAACGCAACTTCCCTCTGCTGGCGGACCTGGCCTACGAGGAAACCAAGTACATGCTGTGGAAGAGCTGCCTCAGCACCAATCTCTTTGAGCAGCAGACGGCCGTCAGGTTGCTGCTGGTGGTCTGTGAGTATAACTAGGATAATTAACCAGTTGTTATCGTAGTTTCTCACAAGATTCTTTATTATTTCTTAGATTTTGTTTCGGAAGTTTTAATTTCAATGTGCTTAGTTTTGTCTAATTGTTATTTGTAGTGTGACCGTCGTCACTTTTGTACTTAATCCTAATCTTAAGTACTAAATCTCGGCGGAATCCTAAATACTAACATACTAAATACTAAATGCTTTACAAAATGTTAACAGGGCTACACTATGCCATACTCGTAATACTCAGTTCTAGTTAATGCTTACATATGTAGTTCTCACTTAATGCTTACAGCTCGGAGTTATTTCATTCTGTAAATATAATAAATTCTTTATTTTAGCTTCCCAACATCCTCACATTTACTATCAGACCATAGCACAGCTGCTGAGGAAGTCCTATGCCCAGAATCCCAATGGCATTGGCGCTCTCATCCGCCTGCTGGGTGGGCAGAGTGGCATGGTCAACTTTCCCGGCTTCACGCCGGGCTTCCAAATGGTCTTGGAGGACATAACGCTGCATGTGCAGGTCAACAGTCGCCTGCCAGTGCCACCGGGCACGCCAACGGAAGCGTTTAACACGTTCTCCAACCTCAACATACTGGCCAAGTAATTGCCATTATATTACTTAATTAATTATCATTATTAATAATCTTATTTAGGATGCACAAGAGCAAGAATGTGGCTCCCTACATCAAGGCGCAGCAACTGAATCAAGCCCTCAACGAGTGTCTGCCCAAAATCGTTCAAATCTTCGATTGTACAGTGAATAAGTTGGTCCTGAAAATGGACAGGGAGGCAGCCGAGCTGAGTGCCGAGAAATTCAAGGCGCAACAGTCAAACAATAACAACAATCACAGCCATGACATGTGCAATGGCAAGGAGTACGGCAAGCGACCCAAGCTGGAAGCGGGCGAGGATAAACCAGAGGATGAGGACTCTATCCGCATGCGTTTGGCCCACCTCATTGTGGATCTGCTGAACAACATTGAGGCTGGGAGTCGCACGAATGTCCTGCGCACTCCCATGGTCCTCAAGCTGGCCGTGCTTAGCGTTAAGTACTTCTTTGTGGGTCTAACTGAGAAGAGTAAGTTTAAGCTTGTGTCATAGCTTATCCCTTAACTCATTCCCCTCTTCCTGACAGCTGTGATCCGTCGCGCTGCGGCCTCGCATCGTTCGTACACCCTCCTGCAGCGCCAGTGCTCCGCCCGGAAGATAGCTCGAACCATTTGCCTGCGTGAGCTGGTGGAGGGAGCCCTCTTCTATCACGGCCATCTGCTCGGCCAGCTGGAGGAATACGAACTGGATGAGCTGCAGATACCGGAACACGAGCTGCTGATCCTGCAAAACCTACACACCAGCTCCGGCGCCAATTCGAATCGTTCGGTGCTGCATTCGGGGATCATAGGACGAGGCCTGCGACCCGTACTGCCCACCAATGAGCGAAGCTGCGATGCGGAGAAGCAGGCGCTGTATCTGAAGGCCTTGAATGCCTGCTGTGCGGATCTGGAGAAGCCGAATAATGTGGAGGGTTACTCCTTGGTCTCCCTGCTGCTGGTCGAGCTCGTGTCCACGGATGTCATGTACAATGGCCTGCCCTTTCCGGACGAGGAGTTCACCAAGGTCACCATGGAGCGGGATATGCAGATTCGAAGGGCGTTCATCACCTCACCCGTGCTGTGGGCGGTGTTGGGTTTGATAGCGGCCCACAGGCCGGCTCTTTGCTACTCTTCGGTGCTGCTAAGGGCGCTGTGTGCCACCTGCCTGCATCACTGGCGGGGCAAAAATGGTGAGGGCTTGGAGATTACATATTATTTATATATTTTCTTTAATAAAAAGGTTTCTTTTTAGTGAATAAATACCAGCCCACGGCTGCCAACGATGAGCTAATGCTCTGCACCAAGAAGATGCTGCAGCTGCTGGCCATGAGCCAACTAATACCGCCGCCTTTGACCAATCTGCATCTCATTATCGATCATTTCGAGTCGGCAGAGGTGGGTTTTTTCAATTATATTAAACCACTAAGCAAGAAATATATAGAGGCGTCAAACAGCGAAAAAAGTGCTAACAACCAAACCCCAGAGCACACGAACGAAATGTCTAGAACCCCAGGCAGCGTTCGGCTTTTCGATCTCGAATCCTTCGTTCGAAAACAAGTACAACAAGAAACCGATTTTCAGTCGCAGATCAAATGCGGAACGATGCTGGCTTTCGAACGAATGCTTCGAACTCGAAAAGCCGAAGGCTCTTTGGGGTGCTAGACATTTCGTTCGGCTGGTATGGGGTTCCAGGCTCAGCCGTTTGGTTAATAGCACTTTTTCTGCTGTTTGACGCCTCTATATATTTCTTGCTTAGTGATTAAACTTATATCCTTACTAATTATCCCTCCCCTTCCAGATAGCCCTGCTCCTGCGCGAGTGCATCTGGAACTACCTTAAGGACCATGTGCCCTCGCCCGCCCTCTTCCACGTGGACAACAATGGCCTGCACTGGCGGAATACAAACACACCTTTGGCCAGGGTACCCCCGCAGTACGTGGACACGCTGCGCCATCTGATGCAGCGCAAGCTGTCCACGCTGGGCAACCACTATCATCAGATGTTCATCATGGGCGAGCTGATGATGGAGGGTGCAATGCAGTGTGAGCCGGATCCCATGGCCCGACTGGAGATTGTGGAACTAGAATAAGCCTACGTAGTTAGCTAGCCTTAGCCTAATGGTGTGTGCGAGCGTGAATGGTGTGTGTGGTAAATGCAGTGTTTGTATTTCATCTTCAACGGGTTTCTTTTTATTTTCTCTCTTTTCATTCATTGGTTTGTAAAAATTAAAATCTCAACCTAGGCCTTGCAAATACTGTCCAGCAGTTATTGTACCGATCGGCGCCTCTGAAAATCGCTTAGAATATAACAAGAAGCCAACAACAAATGTCCGAAAGGATCTCCTCCTGCTCCTGCTCCTCGCGCCTCTCCAGCGATCCCCTTGCCGCCTTCAGTACTTGATCATTATTATTGATATTAACGACTAAATTTACGCTTTCATTTGCTTCATATATAATACACAGTATTGTCACATGGATATATAGCTTTCGTTTCGCCCCAATGGCCCATACTCCCAGCTCCCAGCTAACTTAGAGTCGCTGCTGGGTGATGATGGGTGCCATTCCGGAGACTGTTCCTGGTTCTATGGCTACAAATACTTGGCGAATGTGTAGGACAACACAAAAACGGGAAACGGGGAAAACGGGGGGAAAACAAAACCAAAAAGTTGCTCACAATTTGTTAACAAAGTTATTACTTTCTCATACGCTTAGCTTCTACTTCTACTTCAGTTGTGGCGGCGGCAACCTACGAAGTCCGGCAGTGGCTCAGTTTGCGCACGGAGATGCAGGAGGTCAGCTTCTTGGCCCGGCGCTTGAGCGCAGAGCCCTTCTTCTTCAACGGTGGTGGTGGTGCCTCCTCCATGGAGGCGGCAGCAGCAGCAGCAGCACTAGTGGAAGGTGGCTCATAGGTGTGGCAAGCTGCATGGGCCGCCGCCGACTGCTTGGACCGGATCTCAGAGGCAGCGGCTTGCGCTTGGCGGGCGAGCTCCTCTGCGAAGTAATAAATTACTCACTTAATCCCTAATAAGAATAAAGGCGAACACCTACGGTTAACGTCGTGCTCGGTGAAGTAGACGTCCTCCTGGTCCTGATCGCCGTAGTGGTATGCCTCCAGGTAGGGCACCACAGTGGAGCTGCGGTACTTGTCGCCCTTCAGCGGGGGAATGGGTATCGGTGGGCCGCTGACCGGCGGGGCGGACATGAACCAACTGCAAGGGCCAGCTCTCCCATTAATAAATCCAACAAAAAAGGATTTAGTAACTCACGTGTCATGCCGAATCTCCTGGAGCGAAAGGCGTTGGCTGGGATCAGCCTGCAGCATGCCCAGTATAAGCCTGGCAAAGTCCGGGTCCAGCTGGTAGAGCCACTCGGGTGCCTCCCACTGGCCCCGGCCTATGTTCTCCAGCAGCCGGTATATGTTGTCGCCCTCAAAGGGATACTGTCCAGTGGCCAGGTTGTAGCTGCCAAAGAAAATAAAACCTTAAGGATCCTTGCTCAATGAGAGTGAGCTCCAAATTCCCTGCTGCTTACAGTGTCACCCCGCTGCTCCAGATGTCCACCTTGAAGCCCGCAAAGGTCTCATGCCCGTTGGCAATCTCCGGCGGCTGAAAGGCTGGCGATCCCTGGCCCGTGGTGCAAGTGTCGTCCGGCGCAAAGAGATCCAGTTGCTCGGCCACCCCAAAGTCGGAGATCTTTAGCGTCTGATCGAGTGAGAGCAGCAGGTTGCCCGGCTTGATGTCCTTGTGGATCACCCGGCAGCTATGCAGGTACTCCAGGCCGTCGACCAGCTGGTGGAAGTAGCCGTGCGCCTGGAACAAAGGCATCCGCTTGTCCGGCTGATAGTCCACCATCTCCTGCAGCCCGCCGACGCAGTACTCCATCACCAGGTACATCTTTTGCTTCTCCTCGTTGTACAGCACGTCCACCAGCTCCACCACATTGGGGTGCTTCAGCTGCTTGAGGAGATGGATCTCGCGCGTCACGTTCTGCTCGCCGTTGGGGATCCGTCGCAGTTTGCGCTTTGTCAGGATCTTGACCGCCAGCCGGCAGAGGTTCTCCGAGTTCATGGCCTCCTTCACCTTGCCGTAGGAGCCCTCGCCGAGGACGTCGCCCATGATGTACTTGCCCACCATCTTGATGTTCTTCTTCTTCTGCTGATAGATGATGTCCTGGCTGTCGACGCGATTGAAGAACATGTTGCCCATGTCCAGGGTGACGCGATCCAGGGTCTCGATCTCGTCGTCGTTCAGCCACGTGACCTGCGGATGCGGCTGCTCCTCCAGCAGCTCATCCTCCGTGTAAAAGCCAACGCCGCCGCTTGAGGGTTGTATGTCCGCCGCCTCGTGGCCCTCCTCCTTCAGTTCGACGAAGGGCTCATCCAGCTCTGAGCTTGCGTCGTAGTGATAGTTCTTGTTTTCCAGCAGCAGGGTCATCTCGTCGCCAATGGGATCCTCCTCGCCCAAGGCTCCCCCCTGCTGCTGTGCTCCGCCACCGCCGCCGCCCCCGACGACGACGTGATGGTGTGCTGCCTTGACTGGTGCCTCCATGGTGGTTACAGTCATCTGGACAGGCTCTGCCTCTGATTGCTACTCCTCCCGCTTCCGCTCCCCTGCTAGCTGCTGGGGCACTGGCACTCCCTCTCCTCCTCCGTCTGGCTCTCCCCGATCCCGCTTCTCCCTCTCCTGGGCGAGAGCTAGAACATTGCATAAACCTCCGGACGGAACGCGGCCCACTGCTCACATCGTTCGTCGCACACCCGCCGGCGGAATGGAATGGCGCGGAGCGGATCGGTTCGGAGTTGCTGCGGGGCGGCCTACGCAGTGGGGGCTACCTCCTCCTCGCTTGGCTGGCTCCTCGGGCGCCTCGTTTATCGCACACCTCTCGAAATAACTTTATTTTTGTAATCAATTCGCACAGACACACACGAAGAACGAATCGAGTTGCCGTGAGATTTCTCGAGCTCTCGAGGTCTCTCGTCGTCGCCGTCCGTAAAGTGCGCGAAATCCGTCGGTGTGCCGCTTCCCCCTTTGGCCGCACGATTACCAGAGACTCTGCTTTTCATCAATTTCTGTTAATTTCTGTGTTTACTCGCTTAATTTGTTTTTCCCTTTCCAAAAAAAAATTGTTTAACAATTATTTGTGGTCAAATTGACAATTGCGCGATACGTTCACACTGCCGCACGCGACCAGGGCTGCACTCTGTCACAATTTGTTGTTGTTTTTTTTCTTTTTCTATTATTGTTGCTGGCTGAGGCAAACAGCAAAACAAAACGAGGAAATTGTGTTTTAAAAATCGAATTTTAAACGAACGGGAAGTCATGGCCGCAGGGATTAGCACCAAGGAGCGTTTGGAGCGGCTGATGGCCGCCAAGGCGCAGCTGGAGGCGCAGATCAGCAAACATGGACAGATCCTGGCCGCCGTGA
Organism: Drosophila tani; assembly: GCA_008042535.1. Taxonomy (NCBI): domain Eukaryota; kingdom Metazoa; phylum Arthropoda; class Insecta; order Diptera; family Drosophilidae; genus Drosophila; species Drosophila tani. The sequence continues at coordinate 1,399 of VNJO01005201.1, read as the reverse complement.
GTAAAGTCGCGCATTCATCCGCATACCCTGTGCGAATGGTAGGGTATATTAGCTATGCGAGCAGGTTGGAAGGCTGTAAAGGAGATCTGGAGAGGGTTATATACCCTGTTATTGTTCTGTAAACCCAAGAATTCCACTTTCGAGCTTGCTCGCGGCGTTCAGCTTGTCGGTGCCCTGGAAGCTAGGAGCTGAGAGCCCCTAGGTGCCCACCCAGGGTTTAATGCTTTAAAGTTTAAGCTTTTAGTTACTCTTTCACTTTGATTAATTTGTAGATTTAAGAGCACAGTTTGGTAAAAATTAGCCTGATGGTATTAAATCAGTCACAAAGCTATTAAGTATGTTTTTTGTTATCAAGAAAAATATATTTATCGTGCTTTGACAATAATTAAGATAAAAGGTTGAGCTATTTTCATGCATACATAATAATACATACAATTTGTATGTAAGTTCTTCATATACATAGCTTCCTCAGGAATTATTTACACTACTGGACAAAATAATAAGTACATAGGCATAGTGCAACTTTGATTGGTTATTGCTCGATTCTTTTTGAATATATGCCTGCCAATTGTTTATATATTGAAAAGTTACAGTATGATGAATCATTTAAATAAAAAATTAGAGGGGTTTACCGCGTTTTTTTAATGCTATGCTTAAATTTGTGCAGAATGGACGTTTTTGGCCTGGCCAAAATAATAAGTACACCGGTGTTATTTTACAATTTTGAAGTATTTAATCGACAATTAGGCTCAAAATATATTGTTTTTTAATAACTTCTTACATATTTAACAATGGACAAGTAAAAAAAACACTTTAGATGAACCAAATCAAAATTGAAGTGTTGAAGATGACCAATATGCTTTATATCTTCAAAAAAAGAAAAAGTCTTCGGGAAATGATGAAAACCCTCAAACCCTTGATGTATTTGTATTCGGAATACCTTACAATAAAAAGTGTTTACTGGAAAAACAAGAACCAAAGAAGATATTTTCAGAAACATCGAACAACTGCATCGTCAATATATCAAAAATAAAACCTTTCATGTCTCTCCAGGCCCCTACCGCTCAAATTAGACATGAAACCTAATCTAAAAAGGTTCGTCCTACATCTTAAAATGTATACTTACCAGAATATATACCCTAAAAAGTCCGTTACTTTAAGAAAAAAAAGTTTCAGATGGTGCAAAAAGTTTTGGAAAATATTTTGGGGTGCTCTAGACCAGATGGGTCGAGAGAGTAAGATATTATTTTATGGAACTCCGAAATAAATATAATTCTGTTTGATAATGACTCCAAAAGACATGGTCCAAAAGGCAAAAAGCCCAAAAGGCAAAAAATTTGACGCCCGCTACACATAGAAGTGCCTCAAGCACGGTGGCGGATGAGTAATATTTTGGGAC